>CAUYQG010269222.1:0-54558 GCA_963574415.1 Tarsius wallacei
CCTCAGCCTTCCAAGTAGCTGGAACTACAGGCGTGTGCTACCATGCCCAGCTAATTTTTTGATTTATTGTAGAGATGAGGTCTCACCAAGTTGCCCAGGCGGGTCTCGAACCCGTGGGCTGAGTCAATCCACTCACCTCAGCCTCCCAAAGCTCAGGATTACAGGTTGAGCCACCAAGCTCGGCAGCTTAGGGCTTTTAAAAAATTATTTTAAAATGTTTAATTTTGTACATAGTTAATCACTAGACTCAGTTTCCAACACTTTACCCCCTTAGCATTTTGTGTGAGGTCGAGCTCTGGAATTCCAACCTCTATTATTTAGTTATGGTGTTACGTAGCTTCTCTAGGCCTCTGTGCTCTCACCTATAAAATACAGATAATAATTATGCTACTTCATATGGCTTGGGAAGGATTAAATGAGATAATACGTGTCAAGTGCTCAGTACAGTGCTTGGCCTGTAGGTACCTCATTAATGTTCTCTTTTATTACTACCACAACTAGTTGGCAGAAACTGAAGTTCTCCTTAACATTAAAGGCTCATTGCCAAGGCAAAAAGAGATACATGAAATATACTGGACATACAACAACAGGAAAGTAATCCAGCACACTTAGCAGCATGTTACCCAATCTTCAAAAAATACTGTCTTTGATCAAAAACATGGAGACTTCCATAATTCCTACCCCACTCCCCTGCATGATCTCATCCCCAAGCCACTATTGGGGTACTCAGCCTATATGGACAGGGCTCTCTGCTGGAATAGTGACGACCTGCACCTTCAGAATAGGTCCTTAGGGATCATCACAAGGTCACCTCTTGTCCTGGCCAGCCAAGTGTGGCCCACCCCACAAGCACCCTCAGGCTTAGTCTGGTCAGATTCCCCATGCTGCACCCCCACCTCTGTGCCATCACCTGCATTTCCATTTGCTATCACTCCTGGCAGGGCAGCCTTTCTTTCCAGATTCCAGTCTGGCTCTCTTAACTCCTTCATAGGCACCCTATTTCATTCTGCATTAAGTCTAACCCCTTCACATGGCCTGCAAGGCCCTTTGCACGTCTTCAGCTTCAGTTTCTGCCTATGAACTCTACCCACCTCCCAACCTCCAGTCATGGTAAGCTACTTAAAGTTCTCGGCTGGCACAGTGACTCATGCCTGTAATCCCAGCACTTTGGGAGGATAAGGTGAAAGGATTGCTTGAGCCCAGGAGTTCGAGACTAGCCTGAGCAGCATAGCAAGACCCCATCGCTACAAAAAATAAAATAAAATAAAAAAAGTAGTTGGGCGTGGTCGCACGCACCAGCTACTCAAGAGGCTGAGGAGGAAGGATCGCCTGAGCCCAGGAGATTGAGGCTGCAGTGAGCTGTGATTGTACCACTGCACTTCAGCCTGGACATCACAGCAAGACTCAGAATAAAAATAAAAGTTCTCTAAACTCCCATGTTCATCTTCACCTCCAAGCCTTTAGGGGTTCTCTCCCTTCCTGAACTCTCCTTTCAGATTCCCCCTGACTAATTCCTATTTGGCCTTAAGTTTTTGGCTTATGTGGGAACCTGCCATGACCACAAAAGATTTGGTTAGGGACCCGTTCATGTGTTCTGTGAAGTTTCAGTTCTAATCCTTATCAGAGTTTTTATCAAAATCATTGGAATAGGCCATGAGCTAAATATTCGATATTAAATAAATATTAAATACTTGGTAAATACATTTCTTTTACATCTATTATAGTACTTAGAAACAACGCTAGGAACATCTTCAATGCCCGATATAAAACAGACACGTTGATTATAAAAGTCATCTTAATAAACGGCACCAACTTTAGAAACTGCCATTAACGAGTCAACCTCAGAACAGACATAGACCGACTGAAACACATCAGCCTCGCCTTCCTGCCATACAGTCCTGGAGAATAAAATCACGGCTGTTGTGAAGCGGTCCCTAGAAGAGTTGCTACACTTGAAGAAATATTGCTGACTTATTTATGCATCTTCAAGGCTGCTCCTTCAACCTGAAGGCTGAGGAACTTGGTGGCGGAGTATCATAGGAGATAAAGATCATATAACCACTAGGAAGAACCAGAGAGACTTCCATAGTGAAGTCACAACTGGTTGCGTGGAAGGGTTTGGGACATCACACCTGTTCGAAAAGTTTTCTTTATGATTAAGAAAAACGGTGAGGTTTACCAGTCCTGGTACCTCTGCTGTGTGTGGGTGGGTGTCAGCATAAGGAGGAGAGATGAGCAGTCCTCTCCATTGTGCTGTCCCACTCATGATAATCAGTTAGGAAGTGCTCTGTCTCTACCCTGACTTTACCCAGTGTTTGACCCAGCCACACCCACCTGCACATCACAGGCTACCAAATGAACATCTCAAACACCTCAGCTCTGATCACAAACACTTTCTTCTGGAATATCCATCTCACTTCATTTGTTTCCTTATTCCACCTTCTCCAGACTTTTGATCCTATTGGGCTCCCATTTTTTTTCCTGGAACTTGTTGTTTCCTCAAGTTTCCCCCCGATGTTCTTTTAGAGCCTTGGCTCCTTATGCTCAGTATTTGAGCAATCCACTATTAGACTCTAATTCTCCTGAAAAAGTGGTTGTTTTTGCCTCTCTTTTACTAGAAATACGTATTTTGTATATATATCAAGAGCTAACACAAAAAACAAATAGCCACTACATAATAGAACCTAATATCCATGGTGGACTTAACCATCTGAGCTGGAAGCAACACAGTGGGTAGGTTTTTCCCAAAGTCCAGGACATGCACCACATGAGGACATGCCACAGAAGGTGAGGAGTACACAGTGATATGCCGGCATGGCATTCAATATCACTAGTCCACAAAGTGAGAAATTTGTTCTCTTTTCAGTTCTCTTTCAACCCTTCTGATCACAGTAAGAACAAAGCCTCAGTGCTAATCTTGAATGCCTGTCTATACTTTACAACACCTCTAAAACAAAAAATTTAATATCAATTGTTTTTAATCACTTACTTTTTTTTTTGAGTTGGGGGTCTCTCTGTCACTCAGGTGATCACAGCTCACCACAGTCTCAAACTCCTAGGCTCAAGCAATCCTCTCAGCTCAGCCTCCCAAGTAGCTGGGACTATAGGCGCATGCCACCACACATAGCTAGTTTTTTTAATTTTTATTTTTTGTAGAAATGAGGTCTTGCTATGTTGCCTAGGCTAACCTTGAACTCCTGGGCTCAAGCAATCCTCTCACATCGGCCTACCAAAGTGCTGGGATTACAGGTGTGAGCCACCATGCCTGACCCATTTACTTTTTATAGTTCCTTTCTCTTTATGTTAAATCACATTTATCTATCATTTATAGACAGATATTTTCTCTATAATATACAGTGATTTTTTTAGCAATTAATTTTCTTTGCAAGTAAATTATATTTAAAAGGTGAGTCTATATAAAGAAAATACTATTTTTAAAATGTGATAAAAATCATGACAGTGATTTTGAATAGCTAAATTTTGGCAAATAATAAAAATAGTCCAAAATTACAGATGAAAATCACACATTACACACAGATAGTTTAGATTTTTCTGACTCCCAAAGTATCAGGTTTTCTTCAAATCAGCAATAAAAGTATTTTCATTAATTCTTTAAACATTGTAATGGCATTAAAAAAATAGAATCTCCCCACACTTTCATCCTAGTTCCTTTCTTCCTCCAAACCATGAAATGATTGTTCCATAGACTACAGCACTCATGGTAAACCAAAGGAAGAAAAAAGAAAAAGGATCCTTTAGTCCCATAATTACCAAAGGAATAAGCAGAACCTTGAGAAAACAAGCTGGTGTTCAAGAAAATAATTTTCATTGCCAGCACCCAACCACCGGCCTCTTTCTTAAGAAGAGGATGAGGCCCACAGGGTAATTAAAGGCCCTATAGAACCACATAAAAGTTCCACATGTGCTACTCCCTGAGTGGCCTTCAAGGGGGTAAGGGCTAGAGGGGCCCGGGTGACAGGGCTCAGAGCAAGACACAAAAAGAAAAATCTTGCTTCTGGAGAAGCAGCTCATCTTACACAAAGAACTAATTAACATGACAGGTTCCTGTTTGCAGAAGATGCCGTTATCGGTGAAAAACAACAACAATAATAATCGTAATAATAATAATATGAGCCCTAGCAGTCGGGATTTCTGCAATTACAGTGTGAATTGCATGAGAGGATTATATGAAGTGCTCTCGGGGCGGAGGGGGGGCAGGACGCTTCAGCTCGCAAGTCACAAGCAGCTGCTTGGGGGCCGTGCACCTGCCGGTTCCAAGGCTGTTTTCACCTCGAGAGGAAAACAGGCTCCTTCTCTCTCCCTTTCACAATTCCCCATCCAAAAACCGCCACTAAGAAGGGGGGACAGATGAGAAGAAAAATGGAAAGGAGAGAAAGGCCGGGGCGGGGGGGAAACTCAAAAAGTTCGTCCATAGCAAGCAAGACTCTTCCCCACTTAAGAAGAAAATTGTGGGGCTGGACAGCAAAGGGAAGGGGGGGAACACAGGGGAGGGGGGAAGTGGGAGGGAATGACTTCATTTTAATGCTGCAACAGACAGAGTGCGATCTGATATTGGCAAAGTTTCAACGAAAATGGGGGGCGAGGGGGCGGGAGGAGAAGAAAGGACTCTTTTACTGTTTCATGCCTCTAAGTCTTCCCGAGGAGCTTATGCTTCGCTCGACATTCTGGGAATAGCAATGAGGCACACACAACAATCAAAACACACCAAATCTGCTTGATGATTCAAACGCATCATACATCTGCACCCACAAAACAGGACCTCAATTAAATAACCTTGCGGATTTGAACGGGAAAAGAAGGGGGAGCAAGCAGATTCTGAATTAGTAACTCCGAATAGCAGCGGTTTTGTAAAAATTAGGTGTTTGCACGCCAGCCTCCATTCGAAAGAGAGTTGAAGAGGTGAAGCTGCACCGCCAGGGAGCACGACAGCTCCTCCCTGACTTTTGCTTAAAGTTGTGCTTTCTGTCCTCAGCAGGAAGAAGGTTGCTTCCACCAGGCCTTTATCGAAAAGGTGAGAAGAGTCTAAACCAGGGGTTTTTATCCACATTCACATTATCACACGCATACACACAGAGCTCTCCTAGTGTCACAGTAAAACTCTACATGTTTTACTAAAACAGAACAAAACGCACACACACACACACACACACACACACACACACACAATGAACAAGAAAGAGCGTAAAAGCCCATGTCTCAAATCAGGTCATGCACAAACCACAATGTCTATTCCCAAGAATATTTGCAGATAGGGATTTCTGTTTCTACGGTAGGGACAAAGTGTTTCACTACATAAACATTATTTGGTCTGTGTGCATATGACTTATCATATATGTCTGCATCCACACTGAATAATAGCACACAGTGCACTGTGAATGATGTGCTTGAGTGCCCCAGAAAAGAACCTTTTTTTGTTGTTGTTAGAGAGATCCAGATTCACCTATTTTCAGACTGACCTCCAAATAAGCTTGACCTGGTCTCTGCTTGCTCTGAAAAAAATCAAAAGGAAATAATTCATATTGAAAAGTGGGAAAGTGCTTTTAAGGCTCTGTCTTTGGACTCAGAAATATTTCTCTTTTTTATTGAAATTTTATTCTGTTTAGGTGAATTTTATTCACCTAAACAGAAATTTGAAGGAATGGGAACAAGATTTTGAAACTCCCTTGACTATGCCTCCAAATGTTAACAGTTATCTGAAAAAAATAGAAATAAAATCTATTTTAAAGGTAATCATTTTTCTCAGCCTATATCTCTGTGATTAATAGAAAGACTATATAGCAAATTAAAAAAACCAAATTTGCAAATTAGTAAGACATGAAAATCAACGAAATCATTCTTTGGGATCTGAAAATATAAATGACTCACAGAAAGGGCAGCAAGAGTTCAAGGGTGGCAGCGTGAAGCTAAAATGCCTCAGCACATTACTGTTTTCAAGGAGTTATCTGAATGACTGGGGAGTCTGAACTGTGTTGTAACTTATACTTTTTAGAAACCATACAACTTTGGGTTAAAACAGAGTTTAAAGGGAACCCAAGCCAGGGACATCGGACAGATATATCCGTCAGTCCTGGTGAAAATATTACCATTTTAAAAGTGTGCAAGCCTTGGGAAAAATGTGAAATAAAGGACAGACAATTGTGTGAATTATGGAAGTGGGACTGCGTGTACTGGTGATAACTTGTGGAAGTAACAAAGTAAGGAGACAGCTCAGAACATCTCTCTGTCAGTTTCACCTCCAGGAATGGGCAAAGCTTTCTCCCAGCAGAATGAGTCCAGGTTCCCCTAATGGAAATAAGGAAGAGATCTTAAACCTGAAAGGCAGGGATCCCAGGTCCCAATTCTAACTTAGTATAGCCTTGAGAAAATAAATGGCTTGCTCTGGGCCTTAGTGTTTTCATCTAAAAAATGAGGAAGTTGAATATTAGATAGTCTCAAAGATGTCTTTTGGTTCTGAACCCTGTTCCATGAGTTGCATCAGACAAGACCAATAACATATTTTGCACTGAGTGGCAGACAAGGAGAAAAGCTACACAGTATATTCCTCTCCTTCTGCCATGATTAAAACTCCCAAAGAGGTGAATCCCCAATAACTCATAGCTACAATGGAAACTCTTCAGAAAGTGAAGGGCACTTGTTTAGTCTACGCACAACTCTTCCTCCCAACTCCAAACCCGCACACATGGAAAGGCACTGCTGTCAATAAGGAGTGTGTCCTACCAGGTGGCAGGAGGAAAAAATGAAAAACCATGGTACTTCTTACCTCCCACTCAGTCAGATTTAATCTGTCCATCAAAATGATTTTACAGTTCATTCCACAGTAATCTTTCTCCTTTTCAAATTGGTACCATATAGAGTTTAGCATTTATTTGGTATTAATTATGCCTTGTGACATCTCATATTTTATTTAACTTTTAAAGCAGCATTTCCTCAAGTATGATATTATTGGTGTTCCTTTAAATGATTTTGTGGTCAGAATCTAGCATCGCTGGAATAAACAAAGTTGAACAAATTTTATGACAAAATAGCTCAGAGCAATTAAGTAATAAACTGATGTGTAGGCCAGGCAAGAGGGATCACACTTATAATCCCAGCACATTGGGAGGCTGAGGTTTACTTGAGACCAGGAGTTCAAGACCAACCGGAACATTATAGCAAGATCTCATCCCTACGATTTTTTTTTTTAATTAACCAAGCGTAGAGGCACACGCCTATAGTCCTCTCTATTCTGAAGGCTGAGGTAGAAGGATGGCTTGAACCCAGGAGTCAGAGGTTAAAATGAACTATAACCATGCCATTGCACTCCAGGCTGGGTGACAGAGCAGAATTGTCTTTAAACATACTAATAATAGGATGGGTACAGTGTCTCATGCCTATAATCCCAGCACTTTGCGAGGCTGAGGTGAGAAGACTGCCTGAGCCCAGGAGTTCAAGACCAGCCTCAGCAACATAGCGAGACCTTGTCTCTACAAAAAAAAAAAAAAAATCAAAAAATTACCCAGATGTGATGGTGCACACCTGTAGTCCCGGCTACTGGGGAGGCTGAGGCGGAAGGATTGCATGAGCCCAGCAGGTGGAGGCTGAGGTAGCCATGATCGTATGACTGCACTCCAGCCTTGGTGACAGAGTAAGATTCTGACTTTAAAGAAAACTAATAATAATACATTAAATAAAAATAAAACTGATGTGTACCGTGACACTCCAAGCGATATAGATCACACTCGATCTTTCAAACTTTTTTTTTAAACCTTTATCAGAAAAAATTGTCCAATCTCCATTACAGGGTTTCACTTAAGAATTAAGATCTAAAAATTCACTTATTTGATTGACCATTAATGCCACAAATGTTTACTTCATGCCTGCTTTGCATCAGACACAGCTATGTTGGGCATGGAGATGTCAGATGGGTGATTCCCAGGCCCACAGAGAGGAAGATATGACAACAGTAATCACAATACAGAGCAACAAAGATAGTGACTGCCATATGCACAGGATAATATGAATGTCAGCAGAGAAGTGCTTACCTGGTGGGAAAAAAATGATCACGAAGTTAGAAACAGTTTTCTTCATGGGTGACGTCAGAAGTAAGGCTGGGCGGGAGCTATCAAATTTCTGACAGACATGTAACAATGCACAATTTATAAAGCTTTTCTCACATGTTATTACAATACTTCTCTTTTCATATCCCCTTGAGCACTTGCAAGACATTACTTATCTTGAATTTATATGTGCTTTAATTCACCTTTCCAACAAGGTGTGTTTCCTTTAGACTTTTCCCATAACCTTCTTCTATCTGTGAAATGCTTCTGTTCCAACCTCAGCCCCCAATCTGAGTTTGCAGTGAAAAACAAATCAAGTTTGGCTCTCCCATGTATGTCTTTTCCCCACATATTCTATAGGACAAAATAATTACACAATATTTCATAAATTTTCAAGAAAAGAATAGGGTCATCTTTGTTTCAAAACAGTGAGTTTTAGACATTGAAAACCAGTGAGCAGTTCAGATCCCCTGAAGAAACTTTGTGTTTGTTCCTGGTAAAGGTTTGATTTGGAATTTCTAGGCAAAGTGTTTAAGAAGACACCACGGGATATGAGGGCGATCTGGCTGTGACAGGTGTCACTCCATTGATTGCCAGGTTGATTCAACTGATCTGGTTGGCCAGGCAGGTGTCCCCTTCCTCTCTCACTGCTCCGTGCGTGTCACTCCCGCAGCTGCACACTCTGTCAAAGAGGACAACCATCCCTGCTAGGGGAGGACCGGTCTTCCATCGAGGGTACATGAGTAGCTGAGCTTCCCTGCTAGAACCTCCAAAAAACTCTCAAAGGAGAGATCTCGGACTCTGGAAGGAGGCTTGCTTGACAAAGACAAGCAAAGGTGGTTTTGTCCGATGAAAACCCTTAAAGACACTGCCACTGAAGTTGGGAGCAAGGCTCACCTCACTGACTAATCAGTATTGTTCATCTTTCAACCTACATGGTAAGACCATTTATAGCACATGTTTTCACCATGGGTCATCCAATCCATTTGATAATAACCTGTGGCTTATTGGCATTCTGTAATAGTTACACTATTATGTATTCTCACAATGTGTCACCTACAGGGGTCGCAATTCTGATTGTTTCGTCAAAATAGTGAGTTCAGACCACCTACCTTTCTTCAGGATCAAGTCAGATTTGGGACACCATAGCCTACGCCTACCTTCTTTTTTCCTATTAGAATAATTTGTGAGAAAGAATATAAGGCAGGCCTTTCCCAGTCCTACCAGGCATAGGAAAGAAGCAATCGTTTCTCCTGCCCACTCCTACCTGTCTGTGTAGAAACATTGTCTACGGATTTTTAAAATCAACTACAGAAAACTTGGTGGAAGCACGGGGCAGGGGCCGCAGGGTGGTGCATGGGGAACATAGCCACGGCTTCTAAGCATGTGGCAGACTCTCCATTCATCCTGTGGCAAAGGAGCACTAAAACAGAAGTCAAGCAGCCTGAGTCGTGGCCCAGCACTCCCTCTTACTAACTGTGTGACTCTCCTGCTCCAAAGCTTCATGTTCCTTGTCTTCAAATGGAATCATAAAGCCCTGCCAGTGTCATTCCCAGGGTGCTTGAGAGGTTCAAATGAGTCAGAACAGGTGACAGCACTGTGAACAGTCTAAAGCACCAAGTAGCTGAGGCCTCTCTTGATTATGTACACTACTGGGGCAAGAGCTTGGGCCTCAGAGTCAGACCCATCTGAGTTAGACTCCTGTCTCTGCCTCATGTCAGCAGTATGACCCTGGACAAGTTTCACTCTCTAAGCTTCATGTTCTTCATCTATAAAATGGAGAGCATTCACCCTCAAAGAGTTGTAAGGATTTAATGAGATCATAAATGTAGCACCTGACGGTGTCTGGAATAGAGGTTTCTCAATGGCCGCTGGCTCATATCATTAGTGAAGAGCGACTGCAGTATGGATCAGATCACCCCTTCACTACAGTGTGGGAGAATGGGACTCATCAGGTGTCTTGGGCGACCCCATCAGATGTCAAAGTCACATGTCATTTCCTCATGGGAGGCTTTTCTGACTTCCCTATCCCTGCCCAGGGTCCCTCGTCTTGTCTCCTATACCGCTTCTGTGTTAATATCGTATTGCACGGATTAAGCACTATTTTGTAATTTATTTACTCACATGGGTCCTCTTCTAGATTATAAGAAACCTGATTCTGGGACTGTATCCTATTCATCTCAGAAACGCCTATGCCTAAGACAGTGCCCCCCTTACAGGAGGCACTTCATAAATGCTTTGGAGTTGGGTACATGAGTATACAGTGTTCTGCTGTAAGTCAGCCCACAGATAAGTGACGGAGTCATAAATACAGAGATGGCATGGCACAGGGGACAGAGCTGCATCCACAGGGGCTAGGATCGCCCGACCTCCGGCGTTATCTCCCACTCTCTCTGGAGTGTGGACTTACACAAATCTGGTGCCTCTGCTATGCCGTTCAGGCAAATATTCATAACTCAATTAGTTTACTGGCACTGCGAAGCCAACAATAATGAGGCAAGACTGCTGGAAATAAATGATTCAAGTTCAGTTCATTCTCCATTTCTCCAGATTTGCAGCCCTGATATAATGTCACAAAACCCTGAACTCCAAACCAAAGAGAACAAACACAAAGTCTGTCTCAGAATCAGGAAGATTAAAGCCGTGGCAAGTACTAGATGAAGTAGAAGAATTCCCACACAGCGTGATTTCCAGATACAACCACAAGACCCTGACCTCCCAATGATTTTTTTCCCCCCACAAATCTTTTCCTCTCTTCCTAACAAGCCTGAAATGCATGCCATTGTAGCATTATATATGAGGGGGAGCCCCAAAAAAACCCAGAATTATTTTTTTTGGAGGGTGGGCCCCTTGTAGTACAGGCTTTCCCTGTTAGGAACGTGTTCTAGGCACCCATCAGCATCAGTGTAACAGCCAGCATTGTAAGAGGTTGCATTCAGCTCTAGCAAAAAATTTTTTTAAGTCTTTCACTAGCCCAGGCATGGTGGCGTTGCTTTTGTAGCTCCAGCTACTTGGAAGGCTAAGGCGGAAGGATCGCCTGAGCCCAGCAGGTCGAGACAGCGGTAGCCATGAGCACACACCACTGCACTCCAGCCTTGGTGACAGAGTAAAACTCCAACTAAAAATAAAAAAAGTCTTTCAATGCATTTGCCCATTTCATGATGGAATGGGTGATTTTACGAATGCACCTATGCACACCTCGCTGAGTATTCAGCAATTTTTGACCAAAACCAGCATGACCCCTGGGCCCCACCCCTCTATTCATGGGATCTCACCCTGAGCAACTTTTTTTTGTTTCCCCAGAAGAAAAAGTCTTCAAAGAGAAACGTTTTGCTGATGTGAAAGAAGTGAAACAAAAAGTGGCAGAAACATTAAAAGGTATCAAAATTGATGCATTCAAAAACTGTTCTGAGCAGTGGAAAAAGCATCTCGATAGGTGTATTGCATCAAATAGAGAGTGCTTTGAAGGTAACTGAAGTGTAGGTATGTAAGAATAAATACACAATTTCTCATCAATAAATTCCAGATTTGGGGGTCCCCCCCTCACCCGTTTGTATACATCTGAGGTGGGAGCAGAGGTTGGCCGTATATGGCACCTTCAGAAAACCCTTACAAAAAGTCCTGTTCTCTTTTCGTTGGTCTTCCCTCATTAGCATATTAGCATCGTCCATGGGAATGTGCCTTGTAAATCACAAATATTATGACTATTGACACAGAATAATTTATCGGATCAGGTCTTTGGTCTCATAGAAGACAGCTTGGCCCTGAGGGAAAGAGAAATGAGAAAGGACAGTAGATTTTAATCATGGGCCTCAGATTGCTGTGAGACTAGAACCAGATGCAGCCTGGGGAAGGTGGACCAGGGAGAGGTGGCTTAATTAGAGCCTGGGCCCTGGGCAGCTGGGGAGGAAGCATAATAATGGAAATCGATGTGAGTATTCAATCTCCTTGTCCCTTGAGTCTACTCATTATTCTCTGGTGGTGGTGGTGGTGTTTTAAAGTAAAGCTCATTGAGTACTGAGCATGTGCTGGCACTCAAACAGGCCTTGGTCTACAGTAGTATGAATGTTCTTCTTAGCTGGCCCTACCATTACTTCAATCATATGACTTTAACAGAAAGTGTCAAGCACAGTTCTTCCTCCCAATTCCTAATCTCAACTGATGGGTTTGAGAAACGACACATGGCCCATTGGGACCAATCCAAATCCTACTCCAACAGTTTTCTAATGGGAGCTCAGAGGGGGCTGGCTCCCTCTCTAGTACTCAAGCTGGGACACGTGAGCCTGGGAGCAGCAGAAGGTTATGTTCCAAGCCAAATCAAAGTTGGGCTGATAAAATAAAGCCAAGGATCTGGGGGAAGAACAGAGGAGAAAGATGAAGAGTGTCCTGGTGACAGTCCCCAGAGAGTTCCTCTTTCCAGGCATCCCTGAGACAAGTTGCTCTTTTCAGTCTTTCCTGTTGACTGGCAGGGTGAAACAGTAAATTCGCCTCTTGCCTAAGTTAGTTAAAATGATGTGTTTGCTGCTTGGTACCAAATAACCCCCAATATACTAAATTTGAATGATTCTTGTGGGCCTTTAATTGAGTATAAGGCACCATGCTGGATTCAGCGTTACTAATAAAGAAAAGAAAAAAAACAGTAACAAATGCAAACTGAATACCTACTGCATTTTGGGTATTATTCATAAATTACCATATTCTTCTTTATAGCAACTCTAGGAATGAGATACTGCTTTTAGGAAACTGAGTCTTTCTGTGGTTGGTAACTTGTCCAAGATCACAGAAAGCAACAGAGACAAAATTTGAACTTAGTTCTGATTCCATATTCATATTCCATTCTTATTCCTCTGCTCCATGTTGCCCTTTATAGAATCTTGTAAAACAATTTGGAAAAGAGGTATTGATACAAAAAACATATAATGGGATGGGAGATGATGCAAATAAGAAGAGAGGAAGCACTGGGCATAGATTGACCCACTGTCCAAAGAACCACCCAAATACTAAGTACCAAATTGGAATCTTGAAGCCCGAATACTGCTTTCAAACCCTGTCCTTACCATGAACCTAGAAATGTCCTTGTTACTAGATAAGAGCCAAGGCTCCTCACTTAAAGATGTCCAGATCTGTAAGTTGAAGGTGGAAAATAAAATCTTCAAAGACTTGAGCAATTTTATTGGGAGCGGAGTAATGTTTAACCCAGTCTATAATAAAATGTGGAAAGATCAGCAAAATACAGCCACCCAAAGACAGGGCAGGGAAAATGGGTCTAAACTACAGCAGAAATTACTGAAGTTCTTTATATGGGAAAACTGTTGGCTGGTCGTGAGGGTTGTTAAACAATGAAATGGGTTACCGGGGCAAGCTAAGGAATCTCCCCATCCAGAGGCCTTTAAAATGGTCAAATTTTCTTGGTCTGAATGGCTTTACGTGTGGTCTTCCTTGAGGCAGGGTGGGGTCAGAGAGCTAAGGAGGGAGGAATGACCCCTCCAAATCCCTTTCCAAAGCCTCCTGAGAGTCTCCCTACCTGATTGTCCTCACCTTGGGGAAGGAGGTCTCTGCATTTGTCAACCTGGCCTCTTTCCTAGTTCTTGCCTACCTTCGTGATGCCCTAATTCACTACGGCTGCAGAAATGATTGAAATATTTAGACATAATGAAGGAAGTTTAATAGGGTCCAGTGGGAAACCCAGGTGTTTAGATCAGCTTTAAAATAATAACCACCTCCCCTGCCGGGGGGCTTTCTATTCACAATCAGCTCTGCTTTTATTCTTAACCATAAAGGCTACCTCAGACAGGAAATTATTCACGTGATTGGTCTTTACAAGTGCTGTTGGGTTTAAACTGAGGGCTGTAGAGGTCATTAGTGGGCAGCCATGTGATTAACCTTTGCTAGCCTGTTGCTTTTCACACTTTGTTAACAGCTTCCATTATTGCCCCTCTGGGTCTTGAGGAAGCTGTTTATTGACAGTATTAAAAATACATCGCTACAAATTCTTGAGAGCCTTGTGTTAAAGAAAAAAACACCCTCCCAACCGACTGGGCTATAGCCAGCCGACTGGGGAAATGGGAAACCTCTAATTTGCCATAAAGATTTATCAAGAACTGCATTAAGCAACACTACACTTCACTGGCGGGTCGTGGCTGACGTGGCTCCTTGTCTTTCGTATTTGCATGTTATGGTGACACCAGAGAAAGTGAGGAGTGAGCTACAGAATCTCTGAAAGTGTTGGCAACTTGGACTCTGTTATTTCTGAGAAAATTAGGTTTCATGTAAGCTTGGGGAGGAGGGAGGAAAAAGAGGTTGATAAGAAAAATGTTCCTCTTGAGGGGGAAAAAAGACCCTCGCCCACACAGAAGGGCCAAGAGTTTCAGGAAGAATGTGTATGTGTGACTCAGTACTTAATCTGATGTACATAAATGATTGCCTGTTGTAGTTTCTGCTCTGTTACCACCCCCACCCTGAGCTATGAAATGTTTGGAGAGACATTTCCTAGAATTGTTTGTGCAAGAAAGACTATATTGATGTTTCCCTACCAGTGATGTGCCTAAAACCTACTTAAAGGATGGCATTCTTCAAATGATCCCTGGTTCATGACTCCTCCCTCTGCCCCCCGTGACCTTCCTGCAAGAACTGAATGGCCTTTCTATGACCCCCTGCCTCAGCATAAGATTTTTTCCCAAGCACTTTTCTTTTATTTTCTGAATTCCAGGGGAGAATTCAACTCCCTGCTCCAGAAGCATCTGATGCTTTTCCCTCTCCTGTGTCAGAATCCATATGGGGGGAGGAGAGATGATTTCTCAAGAGATGTGTCCCCTGCTGCTCATATGTACGTACGTACGCATATGTGCACATGTATAATATCTAAGCAAAACATTAGAATTCCATGTGGCATGGCTGTACTTTAAAGATTTAAAGGAGACAGTGTACAAAAGAGAGATGATTGATTCCCCTTCAATTGTCTTGACTCCGTTGTTTGTTTTCTATCTGGATTCTATTCACTTCCTCTTATGCTGTTTAAAATGTGCAGCTATAGAACCAAATACTTTTCCTTGGGACAAATGACATTGTGAGCATTAATGCTCTCAAAAGAAAAATGTAAATTAATTAATGTTCTTCTTAAAAGAAGAGAAGCTGAGTAAGTGGGGGCTGCTTGCGTCTTCCAGAGCTGTCTCTGTATGTTATAATGACCTCCGACATTTGTGTGAATTGTACTGCAGCTGGATTTTAGTCCCCACGTACACACTCTGGTCAACAAACACAAACAAACGTAAAAGTTGAACTCCCTGTTTAAGATACCTTTATAACTTTTAAAACTGACAAGCCACCTATTCCTATATTTCATGATGGAAGGGTGGAGGGAAAATTGTTGCCAGGATAAGACTTTGTATTTTATGTCAAATTTTATCTGGAAGCTCATTTTAAAAGTGGAATTATAACCCGCCCACCCCCCAAAAGTAGAGATTTGAGATGAAAATGCCAAAATAACTTTAATTACAGGTTTGTTGAGGGTGTGACATTAAAATATCAGTCAGTGGAAAACTTCACATTGTTAACATGTCACTCAAAAAATTTGAAATTTGTGTTATACCATTACTATTTATTTGTACATTCTTGGTCTCCAAAGCACATGCTTGCTAGATAAGAGCTCAAGTCATTATAACAAGTGGTCCAACATTTTCAAACTTATTTTAAAATCAGAGTTAAATATAAACCGATGTAGGCTTGTTAATGCAAAACCTGGGTTCCATTTATTGCAGATTTTCAAAATTGGGCTGAATCATATATAATTTTTTAATATGAAAACATAACAAATTTCAATTTGACCTACAATCTTTCTATTTTGTCTACAAAATCCAAAATAATATTGTGGCACTGGGGGAAAATATATATATAGTAACCTCTAACATCAAGCTACTATTTCTTACCCTAGACGTATTGTTAGACAATAATTGGTTTTCTCGGCTCCCTCTCCCAAACTGCATAAGAAAGGAAACCATGGAAACTGGGCCACCATAAAGCAATGCTTTCTAACCTCAGCTGAGCTCTCACTGATCCTCAGAAATGGCTTTACACATCCCTTGTTGACTAATTATTATAGGGGGCCACAGTAGCTATTTTAAATCTTCTTCAACCTCAAGGGCCCACCCCTTGACTTCCTTCAACTTAACCTCACTCACGGAAGATGACCTATGAGCCAGGAGATGACCTATGGGCTGACTTCACTGAGGAAGAAGGCCAGGAAGCATGAGCTCCTTCTGCTGGTGCCTGACCAAACTAGACCTGGGCCTTGGGCTGCCTGGCTGGCCTAACAGGGTCCAGCATTCCAGCTGGCTGAAGTTCTCCCTGCCTATATCCCCTCCTCTCACCAGGTAGCTCCAGATTGATAGTTCACCTTTCCTTAAGGCCTATCTCCAAGGCTTTATCTTTGGCCTTCTTCCTTATTTCTCTCTCTTTTGCAATCTCTGCCTTCAGATATGTTCCTGCCTGGTCCCAGCTAACCTTGATCCCGAGTCCATCACAGCATTTATTTAGTTGGCATGTAATAACTGTACATATTTATGAAGTACAGTGGGATGTTTTGATACATGTATACATTGTGTAAAAAAAATCAAATCTGGGTATTTAGCATATCCATCACCTCAAACATTTGTCATTTACTTGTGATGAGAACATTCAAAATCATCTCTCTAACTATTTTGAAATATACAATACCACATTGTTATCATAGTCACCCTTCTATGTGCTTTTGAACAGTATTTTCTATCTCTTTGCCGATGGTCCCATTCCTAAGTCTGAGAACACGGCCCGCTCTTCCTTGGCCTTACATATCTCCTTGAGAACTCTTTCTCTACCATCGTTTCCAATTCTCCAAGGCTTTATCTTTGGCCTTCTTCCTTATTTCTCTCTCTTTTGCAATCTCTGCCTTCACTGGGCAATCTCATGCAATCAATATAAGGACAGTATCTATCAAAATGAGGAAGTTGAGACAAAGTGTTAGTTTGATGGGGAAAGAGAATTTTAGTTTGAGGAACCAATTTCTCAGTCTCTAAACTCACATTTCTGACTTTCAGAGCTATCAATTCATTCCTTAAACTAAAATTTTCTTTCTTCATCAAACTAGCACGTCTCAACTTCTCCATTTTAATAAATATTGTCACTAACGTTCCAGAGTCATCGGTGTTTCTTCTCTCTCCATGGCCAGTAAATTGCCATCACACTTAGAATGAAATTCAAACTTCTTTCCATGGCCTAAAGCTGTCTATGTCATCTCTGATCTCATACCCTCTACCCTCTCCTGCTTTACCATGATTTAGCCACAGGAGCCTTGCTTCTGCTTCTCACATCCACCAATATTTTTTTTTTCTCTCCGTGGGAGTTTTTGTGCTTTCTCTTCTCTCCAGGGTAGTTTCTTGGCATCTGGCCAATATGTCACCTCATTAGAATGATGCTCCCAAAAACTCTGTCACATCACACCATTTATATTTTCCCTATAACAACTTTCATGACCTATATTAACTTCTTATTTATTTTTTAATTTGTTTTTTGTTTGTCTCTCTTCTTTAGAATAGAAGTTCCTTGAAAGCAGGAACCTGTATATTTGACTCACTGCTGTAGTTTTATAGACAAGATCAGGGTCCTCTAGGATCTCAATAACTATTTGTTCTATGAATGAATAAATAAGTGAAGTCTGATCATTTCAGTTACCTCGGTATCTCTCACATCCATCCCACCATTATCTTCCCATAGTTATCCTCATAGATGAAGCCCTCTTTATACAATACCTTGCCACTGCCTAAGATCTTCCATGTCCCATCATGTCCCATCACTACCCTGTGAGCATCAGTTCTGAACCTATTACTCTCTTGTTCAGTGTTTCATAAATGGAAAATTTTATAGCTTAAGTATAAATGCATCATCATAGCTATTCATATCCATCAATTTATTCAACAGTAATGTTGGGTTTGATTATACCATAGAAGACATCTTGTTGAATGTTGCACACATGAAGACTCAGTATACCACACTACAGAGTTCTACGATAGATGTTTACCCCAGATTAAAAGGTGGGCAGGGGACAACCCCTTCGGGTCTCCTCCCACTGTGGGAGCTTTTCTGTCCTCTCGATAAATCCTGCTTTTTCAAAAATAAAATAAAAAGTGGGCAGAGGAGAATATTCTAAGTTAACCTGCAGGAAGTAATACTTCAGCTGAATCTTGAAAAATAAATAGGAGTTTAACAGCCAGGTAAAATGCGTTTTCTAGGAAGAGAGAACAGCACATGCGAAAATAAACACAACATAGTGAGCAATGGCAAGTGGTCCATTTTGGCAGGGTAACAGGGGGTTTTGTGTATAGAGCAAGAAGCGAAACAGAGTGGTCAGCAGGAACCAGATCAGTAAGGACCTTGACTTCCATGCTAACAACAGAAAAGGCAGAAGAGAGTGACGGTTAAGAGCATACTCTGTGAACTCAGGCTGTGTGCGCTTAATTCCTGCCCCAACTGGGCGAGTTAATTACATTTCTATGCCCTTGTTTCCTCATCTGTAAAATGGAGATGAAATTATAATAACAGCTACCTATCTCATAGGATTACTATGAGACTTGAATGAGTTAATATATATAAAGCAATTAGAACAGTAATTCTAATTCTATTCTATAATGGAAAATAATAAGCACACTATTATTTTCCATTGTTATCCTGTAGATAATGGGGAGCTATTGAAGAATTATAAGCAGGAAAGTAACCTAAGATTAATATCTCTTAAAGATAATTCTTTTTTTTTTTTTTTTTTGAGTTGGAGTCTCACTCTGTCGCCCAGGCTGGAGTACAGTAGCACGCTCACAGCCACTGCAGCCTCAACCTGCTGGACTCTGGTGATCCTTCTGCCTCAGCCTTCCAAGTAGCTGAACTACAGGTGCACGCTACCATGCCCAGCTAATTTTTTGATTCATTGTAGAGAGGAGGTCTCGCCAAGTTGCCCGGGCTGGTCTCAAACCCACGGTCTCAGGCAATCCACTCGTCTTGGTCTCCCAAAGTGCTGGGATTACAGGTTGAGCCACCGAGTCTGGCCTAGATAATTCTTATAGTAGTATGTACAAGGGGAACCCTCCGAACCAGAATTATCTCTTTTTTTGGAAGACAGGTGTCTTGCAGTACATGCTTCTCCCTGCTAGGTAAGTGCTCTAGGAACCCATCAGCATCCGTGTACAAGCTAGCGTTGTTATAAGAGGCAGCGTTTGGCCTCAGTGATTTTTTTTGGGGGGAGGGAGATTCTTTCAATGCATTTGCCCACTTCATGATGGGAGATTTACACAAACAATCTGCCCTTGCTGCACTGAGCGTTCAGCAGTTTTTGACCAAAAACGTCATGATCCCCATGTCTCAACCTCCCTATTCACCCAAACTCACCCCTTCCTCGAAGGGAAACATTTTGCCAATGTGGAAGAGGTGAAACAAAAAGCAGCAGAAGCACTAAAATACATCAGAATTGATGAGTTCCAAAAACTGTTTTGAGCAGTAGAAAAAGCATCTCGATAGTTGTATCGCATCAAACAGAGAGTACTTTGAAGGTGACTGAAGTGTAAGCATAAGAATAAATACACAACTTTTTATAAGTAAATTCTGGGTTTTGGGGGGGAGATTCCCCCCTTGTAAAATGGATCATAAGGAGAGACTGGAAGTCATAAAATCAGTTAGGATTAAAAAATGATAGCCGGGCTCGGTGGCTCAGCCTATAATCCCGCACTTTGGGAGGCTGAGGTGAGTGGATTGCCTGAGCCCGTGGGTTCAAGACCCGCCTGGGCAACTTGGCGAAACCTCATCTCTACAATAAATCAAAAAATTAGCCGGGCATGATAGCGCGCGCCTATAGTTCCAGCTTCTTGGAAGGCTGAGGCGGAAGGATCGCTGGAGCCCAGCAGGTCGAGGCTGCGGTGGCCGGGAGCAGCTACTTCACTCCAGTCTGGGCGATGGAGTGAGACGCCAACTCAAAAAAAAAAAAATGATGAGTAGCTGAGCTAGTAGCGAAAATGGGCAGACAAAAGAAAAGACAGACTGGAAAATCATTTAAGAAACAAAATCAAGAGAATTTGGTGGCAATCACGTGAGTAACAAGGATGAGGGAGTCATGGATGATGTCCAGATTTTGACACAGGGGTCAAGTATATGGCGGAACTGCCGAGCCGAATTAGAAATACAGGAGAAAGAGCTGATTTGGGAGGAAAGACAATGAATTCAGCACATCAATGATATGTTGGAGTTGTGGTGTCTACAGAACAGCAATGAAAGAGTTCCATGGGCTCAGAGCTTGGAAGAAAACATTTGAAACTGTATGAGTAGAAGACTCTGATAAGAGTAAGGTCAGAAGAGGGACTCAGAGACCACTGGAGAACACCAACATCAAAGGGAAAGGACTCTCATGAAGCAGAACAGCAAGGTAAGGAGGTGATTGTGGAAACCAAGGCATTTTAAGAAGAAACCTTAGATTTGCTGCCTAAAATAAGAACTTTAACAAGCCCCCTAGATTTGCAATTATATCATTAACAAAGTCAGTGAAAGCAGTTACAGAGGCAAGGTCGAAGAAGAAGTCAGGCCACAGAAGGTGGAACAGTCTAGAAGCCAATGTGAAGGGAATAAAGAGAATTTAGATAACCCTCAGGAAGCTGAGAGGTATGGAGGAGGAAAAAAAAGACGGCCGACTGGGCACGGTGGCTCAAGCCTGTAATCCCAGCACTCAGGGAGGCCAAGGTGGGAGGATTGCTTGAGCCCATGAATTTGAAGCCAGCCTAGACAACACTGCAAGACCTCATCTCTACAAAAAATCAAAAAACTAGCTGGGCATGGTGGCATATGTCTGTAGTCCCAGCCACCTAGGAGGCTGAGGAGAAAGGATAGCCTGAACCCAGGAGATCGAGGCTGCGTCGAGCCAGGATCGTGTCACCACACTCCAGCCTGGGCAACAGAATAAGACCCTGATTAAAGAAAAAGAAGAAGGAAGAGGAGATAGTTAAAGAGGAATATAGGATGAAGGTAGGTTCTTTTTGATAGAGAAACTTAATTGTGTTGGTGTGTTGAGAAAAAAATGGCGGACTTTGAAAGAGAAAGAGACTTTCAAGGTTTTCCTGACTGTCTCAATATTTCAGGTCATATCTCTCACTTCTCTCTTCCTTACCTCAAATGCTCCCAAACTGGCACTGTAAAGTCTGAGGAAAGCACTAGAAGGAGAGGAGGAAGATAAGAAACTGAGGATTCCTACCTCACCGTTATGCCTCCAGCCAGTTCCAAATACCTGAATTGCAACTGATAAATGATTCACATGTTTACCCCACTCAGATAAATGGTATTTGGGATTCAGAGGGTGTATAAGGAAAAGTTCTATGTGCCTTGGAAGAAAAATGTTCTAAGTGTCTTAAACTTAAAATAATGATGCTTAATCTATCCCTCTAAGACCGCTCCATTCTAGACAAACATTTAGGTATACCTTGAAGATTCTTAGTGCACTGTAAATAAATTTCTGACTTCAGCTACAAAATTATTTAATGCTCATGAATATCATTCCCAATGAGGAAAGAAAGAAAAACTAGTGTTTACAAAGATTCAACATTGTTTTTGCTCTCATGACACCCAGGCTTCTCATAAAAGTATTACAATCTTATAATCCTCTTCAGTTTTAAGCTTTCTAGATCTCAGCCTGCTCAGTTAGCTCTCAAATAATAGCTACTGACATGGTGCCTGAAGCAGGTCACCTGGCTGTGTGACCTTGAGCAAGTCATTTTACTTCTCAGAGCTCAGTGGTCTACCCAATTTCCTTTCAACTCAATTACATCATAAACCAAATCTCACATTATGTCTTTATCACCTGCTCTATTGCAGGTGAGACATATTGCAAACCCATGAAAAACATCTTTTGGGTGAGACACATTGCAAACCCATGAAAAACATCTTTTGGGATATGTAGGAGAGTTCCCATTTCAATTTCAAAGTCACAGCAGAAAGTCAAAATTTGCAGCTTTGGGGGAGCTTACAAGGTCATGCTAAATAATGGAAAGATCAAATAATGTTGCTGCAAACTGCTATTGTAATTCATTCTTCCACAATGATTACCTCTGTTGTACTAGCAAGTTCAGCAGGACCTTGGGTTATCAGCCAAATAAATGCCACTTCAGTAAGTTATTGCTGCCTGGGGCCAGCTTTAACTTGCATCGTCAACTTTTATTCCCTGTCTAAAGTTCTACTGTAAGTTTTGCATTCATAAAGCATGTTCCCCCTTGGCTTTATTGCTTGCCCTGTGACTTCTCCTCTCCTCTTGGTTGCTGAAGAGAGTCCCATTGCGTGCACTAACACCCGAGAACCTCACCCAGCAACGTAAAAGAATCACATTCAAATAGTTGTTGGGGACAGAACAAAATGCAAAAGCCCACTGAACATTTCCTTACTTTGTGAAAATTGCTGCCCGCATCTTTACACCACAGTTCTGGGAATTCAATTCAAAAACTGTGTTCAAAAGTATATAACTTTGGCTCCCATGTAAGATCATGAAACAATAGAGGGAGAGTAAACTCTGTGACAATTTTTCAAATTTGTGGTTCTATGCAAAATTTTACCAACTTTCCATTACTTGAACTGAATTCAAAATGGATTCAGAAAATGTGGTACTTGTCTAAATGAAAATAAATGATAAATGTTTCAACAGTCTTTTTTTTTTCTCCCTTTAAGTTGATGGCTAAGTGTATAACAAAAGAAGACAAAAAAACAACATATACATACTTGTCTGAAAAGGCCAAAAAAATGCCACCCACATACACAGAATACCACACACAGTCGCTTTATGAAGAAAAGTCAGATGCCATATAGGGTAACTATTGAATATTCGTGACATTTTTTCCCAACTCCACACAAGTTACTCCCGCTAAAGTGCATCCAGCTTGTTTTTACCAGTTTCTCTCCATTATGTTGTCAAGTGTAGATTCAGGACACATCCTAGGAGCGTTCTTCATAAGAACATTTCTCTCAGTGCTACTTAAACATGGCCTCTCTGCGTCATTGGCCTTTGATAATCAGTAAAGTGTCTTTGTTTAAAGAAAAATGAGTAGAAAAGCCTCTTCTAGGAAAAATCGATGCGTGTAAGTAGGTAGTGGAAATTCAGAGTACAAAGCCCAGAAATCTAATATGAATTCTCTCTAAGGACATTCCGTTCTCCTGTAAGGTGAGAATATGCCCTAATAGGTCCCCTGTGCATCTTAAATTGTTCTAGAGCAATGTTCACTAAAGCATTACCTTAGTCCCTCATGTTAATGAAGAGAAACCCAAAGAGCAGATTAGAGTGATTTGAGGAAGGGATTCTTGTACTTACATCAAATAAGAGTGTACCAAATGTTTGGGAATGGATAACCCAGCGGTTCTCAGCAGAGAAATAAAACCACACTGTAAAGTTCTGAGTTCTCCACTTTGTCTCCTTTGTTTAACTCGTTCCTTTCTTCCAACTCATTTGCTCATGAATTCAACAAATGTTTACCGAGCCCTAACATATGCCAGGTACTGTTCTAGGCACTGGGAATACAGTAATAAACCAAACAAATATTCCTGCTTACACCCTCCATTTCTCAGGCTTACACACCAACTAAAGTAGAGATGTTTTTTTCTCCCTCAAATCTTGCTGATTTCTACTTTCACTGCGGAAGGGGTCAGTTGTCCAAGCAAAAAAAGTGCTCTCATTTATTGGCATAAACAAAGGTCTTCAACACTTATTCACTCATTCACCCAACAATTATTGATGAGTATTTAGATGCCGGGATCTGGGCTTCATAATGGGGACAGCTAGATGAAAAATACTCCATTCCTGGCTTGACAGAAATTATATATTTTTGTAATGTCTTTCAAGTGAACAAATTAGCAGTTGATAGTTTTTAAATTGAATTTGAATCTTCGAAGTCTGCTGATAGCTGAGAGTTAGTTATTTTTCCTTTTTCCCAGGCCAAGTATTTATCCTGATGCACTTAAGTATAGACACTAGGGATAATGGCCATTTTTTGAAAATATGTTACTGCCCAACTTGAAAAGGGTAGGCTAGACTTGGACGTGCATCTGAGTGTTCTCACTCCATTTTCCATAGTCACAACTCTTGCTGTGTTTTCAATTAGCTACAGTAACTGAAATTAATATTCCATTACACTTTTTTTGATCGTGCTTTAATTTAACCAACAATAATGATCAGTGCATAAAATAGCCCAAGCCCTTTGTTTAGGGCTTGGTGAATAGAACCATATGCCTGACCTCAACCCTTTGGGGAATGGACATTCACAAAGTATTTTCATGGTCCCTCAACTTTTGTTTGTTATTTTTCTGTTGCTTTTTTGGTCTATGTGGCTTTGTTTACTCTACTCACTATACGTGGGGGGTGAGGCTGGAGTTAGGGATTTTGCTTTGCTTCTAGAATTATGGCATTTGAGAATGTTGGCCCATTTGTTACCTATTATGCTTCTTTTCTGCTAAGTGTTTATTCCAGAAGCTTCTGGTCAAAGTGTACACAGAAGTTAACCAATTTTTCTTTTCTTTTTCTGGCTAGTTTTTGTATGTGTGTGTCTGTGTGTGTGAATTAGCAGATAAATAGATATACTTTAAACTGTTGATATCTAGATATTCTACCTAGCGTGCATGGTTGACAATCTCTAACCCAAAGGTCCCATGGGGGGCATGCAGGGGCCTGTCAGGAGAGCTCTGTCATTCCTCACAGGTAAACATGCTATGGCTTTGAGCCAGATGCTTCTGAGAGAAAATCCTGGCTTTCCTTCCCGGCAGTGTGTGGCTGGGCAAGTTACTTAACCTCACCGAGCCTCAGTCTGCTCATCTATACAATGAAAACAACAAATATTACCAACCTTGCTGGCTGGGTTGTGAAGATTAGAGCTAATACGTGTGTTGAACAAAACATAGAAACCTCTGTGGTAGGCATTCAATAACTGGCAAGCACCATGAATATTATCAGTATTATTGCTTTTTTCCCCCTCTATTCTTTGCCTTGCGCTCATCGGCTGACCTCTTTCATTTCCTTTCCTCCCTGCCACCCTTTTCATTGCTTTCTCATCATCCTGTTCTCTACTTTCTCCTGCCAGTACCTTGACTCCATGAGTGGTGTCCACAGGCATTTCTCACCCAACAACAACACTCAGAGACAAAGGTGTTGCAGGTCCTGTTCTTCACAAGCAGCCAATTGAGAACCAACCAGAGTGAAAACAGTCTAGAAAATCCTGTCTTGTGTAGAAAGGTGTCCGGTATAATTTCTTCTGACTCTATCTGCAATTCTAGGTCCAATCTATATTATCGTTTACCTTTGCCTAGTAACATCAATAACACTTCTTTTTATTGGTCTCTTGGTACTCACTGATGTTTTATGCATAATAATGATTAAATTTAATTGAGCCGTAAGTTTCAGTTAATTATAAGACTCCGTGATACCTTCAACGTTTTTTCAATCTATGATTACTATAACATTTTCACTATACCCTTTTTAAAATTCTTCATCTATTAAGCCCCTAGTAGACAAGATTAATTTTAAAGAGAAAGACTAATTAGAATATAGCAATTATCTTAACATATTGCTTATATTTTAGCAAAACCTTTCTTTAAATATACCTTATGGATTGGTCTAAACATTATTCTTTCATAGTCTAGATCTTAGTAGAAAAATCTTTGGCATAAAAATCAAATAATATATATACTCAACTATAAAACAGTCATGTTTCAATTTTGCTTAGTTTTATATCTTAGTTTTGTTGTGTTTTTTATTTTTATTGATTTATTTATTTATTTATTATTATTTTTTTTTTTGAGTCAGTGTTATTCCATTGCCCAGGCTAAAGTGCAGTGGCATGCTCACGGCCACCACAGCCTTGACCTGCTGGTCTCAGGCAATCTTTCCGCCTCAGACTTCCAAGGAGCCGGAACTTCAGGTGCGTGCTACCACACCCAGCTAATTTTTTTTATTTATTGTAGAGACAAGGTCTCGTCAAGTTGCCCGGGCTGGTCTCGAACTTGCAGGCTCTGGCAATCCACTCACCTCAGCCTCCCAAAGTGCTGGAATTAGAGACTTGAGCCGCCGCGCTCACCCTTGTTGTGTTCTTTAAATGATGTTTACAATTTTCCACAATTGGTATCTCAGTATGAGAGTTAATTTGATGGCTTAGAGGTATAGGATTTTCTATTTTGACAGGTATTCAACCAACCACCTCACAATTACACCTGTGAAATCATCTTGTGTGATGTCCACAGGTAAATTTCCAAAACTATTGATAAAATATCTGAATAACTTGTCTTCATATTAAAACATTGCCAACCACCTTTAATAAAAAAAGAAAGAAAAAGTCCAGGGTATTTCATCAATGCAGCATAGGTGAAATTATCCTGCTGCCCAAAAATGCTGGATTTTTTTTTTACAAGTCGTATCGATCCCCAGAAATTGAACATTTTTTTGTTCATTAATCTATTCATTTATAAAATGTATTAAAGATATATAACATGCTGAATTCTCTGCTAAAGTTGGAGCTGTGAAAGGTGTTTCTTATTTATGTTTGTATCAACTCACCTACAGATAGTTGTTAAATAAATAGTAAGCAAACGATTAACAACCCAAAGCTTCCAGGTTTGAAGACATTGAAGAGAAAAATGAAAATTTTAATTGTAAATGTAGATCATGTATACATATTATATCTTTTTAAAAAAATCTTAATATATATATTTTCCAATAAAATGACTCAGTGCCCTCTACATGTCAGGTTCTGAACTGGTTGCTAAAATACAAAGATAATGTAAGGCATGGTCTCTATTATTCCTTCCTTCATTCATTCAGTAAACATTTTCAAATACCTACTTTGTGACAGGATTGGGCTGGGAGCAATAAACCCGCAACCTGATCTCTTGAATCTAATTTCTGTAAGAAATTATAAG
Source organism: Tarsius wallacei (assembly GCA_963574415.1). Classification (NCBI taxonomy): domain Eukaryota; kingdom Metazoa; phylum Chordata; class Mammalia; order Primates; family Tarsiidae; genus Tarsius; species Tarsius wallacei. The sequence goes on from CAUYQG010269222.1 coordinate 27,000, forward strand.
ACAAAACGAACAGACAAAAAAGAAGTAAAACAATTACAAGTCATGAGGAGAGCCATAAATGAGACAACAATGAATTAAGATGGACAGGATATTTACACTAGACAGTTTAATAGGAGACAAATGAATAATCTGATCATTATAATTCAATATTTGCTTATCTGCCTATCAACCTACAGGTTAATTATTCCCTCCTTCATCCTCAAAAAGTTTTGAAGAAGCAATGAAATTCATTAAGATCAGCAAAGGTGCACACAGTACAATGTGAACATGGCTGGATGAGCAAACCAATTTGTGTGGGGTCTCAATATAGTAAGTCCCCTACATATAAATGAGTTCTGTTCTGAGAGTGTGTTTGTAAGTCCAATTGTCCGTAAGTCCAACAAAGTTAGCTAGGTACCCAGCTAACACAATCGTCTATGTAGTGCTGCATTATAATAGGTTTATAATAACTACTGTACAGTACTGTACAATATAATACACGGAAACACAACCACTTGTAGAGGATGCCAACATGTGACAATGTACACCAGACATGTAAACTAACTTATGTGATCGGACATGCAAATGAACATTTGCATCTTTGAAAGTTCTCAACTTGAAGGTTTGCATGTCGGGGACTTACTGTATTAACATAGAGTACAGGAGGGTGAGTAATCCATTTAGTAGAAAAGCCAAACTGACCACAAAAGGGGAAAGTAATGGGGTTAGGATTGGTAGGAAGCCATCTTCTTCTAGCCCAAGGCCTGTGGGGGAATTACAGCAGCCCTTATTCAATAACATCATCAGAGTGTCACTATGCCCCCAAGACCTTGGACCTGCATATGTGGTTTCTTAGTACCATCTCAATGGCCCTAGGGGCTTCCATAGCCTGATCCCTGAGTGCGCTACAAGTCCTGCTGCTTAAAAAGACCTGACTTGGCATTGGAAGGCCTAGGCTCATAGTCTATCTTGGACAATAATGGTAAGTCACTTCCATCTCCAAGTCTCAGTTTTATCTTCTGTATAGTGAGTGTATTTGTGGGATCACAACTACAGATTTTATTGCTGAATATAAGTAGCTTTCCAAATCATTAGAAGAGTTTGATGAGGCCTCAGGCTGCGTTTCCAGGCACAATTTCCAGCCCCTAGAACCACTTACTTCTGGCATTTTTCTTACCATCAATATAAATGTCTCATGCCTAATCTCTCTCCCTATGTTCAATTATCTAAGGAATGCAAGACTCCTGAGAGGACAAATGGTAAAATTGAAGTTACATCCAACATTGAAACTGCAAGGGTATGTGGGAAATGCCATTTTTAGTTGCAGAGCCTCTGTAGATCAAGAAGGCACACCAGAAAGGGTTGGAATAGGTGGAGCAAAACAACTCATAGAATTTGCCACAAAGGACAACAATGCATTCCTTTTAGGATTGGTTGTCAAAGAATTGGTTTTTATGAAGATATTTCCCATTAGTAAACACTGGCTTGACCTGACGATACCAGCCAGCATTCCTTGTGCCCTGACACCAGGTGTCAGACGTCCTGAGTCCAACCTGAAAGCCCAGACACCTGTCAATGCCTAGAGGCTGGACCTTTCTTCCTGATTGAGGAACCTATCTGGCTTACAGCCTGGACCCCACCCCAAAAGACAGAGATTCCTGTTCCCCAGCAACTCAAAACCCACAAGGTACTATGATAAGTGTTCGAATATCAGAAACCCAGAAAAGGGGTGAAAACCAAAAAGGGTTTGCTTGGAAGGGTTATTTAAAACATTACATTTCATCATCCTTGATAGTCCAGTAGACAGAATAGAATATTACTCTCTATGACCTATCAAGAAAGACCTCATAAATGTTTCAGTGCTAAAAGCTGTTGTATGACATATAAACTCTGCTATACACATATTTAGCTACTTGAGAATCTGGCACCAAAATACTAAGCCTGATCAGAAAGGAGAATCTCTCTTGATTCTTAGTCATTTTTTAAATTAAATTTTCTAAATGTAATTTTTCTAGTTATGAAAATAGTACATACTTTAAATTAAAGAAAATTTGGAAAATACTAAAAAGCATAAGCAAAATAGTAATTACTTTTAATCTCATTACCCAGCATTACTGACTGTTAACCATTTAGAAATATTTCCTTCTAAGCAAATATGAACAACAACAACAACAAAAAAGCTGGTGGATCTATATTAATGTTATACAAAATAGACTTTAAGGTAAAAAGCATTATTAGAAATAAGAATGGTCACTACGTAATAATAAAAGCTTCATTTCACAAGGAACATATAATAATTTTAAATTCTTAGGTATGTGTTACAGCTTCAGGATGTATGAATACAAAATTGAGATATCAGTTGAGAGAAATGTATATGTTCATACACTTTAATACACTTCTCACAGTAATTGATAGATCAAACAAACCAAGAACAGCAAGAATATAGATTTGAACCACACAAATAACAAACCTAATCTAAAGGACATATTATAGAACACTGTATTCAAAAACTTGTCAAGCACATAAGGGCTATTTACAAAAATTAACCATGCATTAGGTTACAAAGCAAATCTAATAAATTTCAAAGACTCACTATAAGCCACATCCTGAGATCACAATAGAATAAAGGCAACCCAAAAAGAAAAAAAAAATCTATTTCACTGGGAATTTTAAAATACATTTTAAATAATTCATGGCAAGAAAGAAATCACAATGGAAATTAGATTATTGCATAATATTTTCAATAAATTACATATAAAAATAAAGATAACAAAGCTCTAGGAATGCAGTTAGGCATTTTTGGAGAGAAATTTAGCTTTGCATGCTTACTATAGGAATAAATGAAAGACTCAAAATTAGAGTTACACATGTATATCATGAAATGAGAAAATGAATGAGTTAAACAAAGCCAAAGTGGGGTCATTGAAAGGACTAACAAAATGTAAACCTTTAAAATAATATAATCAGGAGAAAAAGAGAGAACAAATAGATAAACAAAATTAAGAATGAAGAGAGGCCAAGTGTGGTGGCTCACGCTTGCAATCCCAGCACTTTGGGAGGCCAAGGCAGGAGAATCACTTGAGCTCCGGAGTTTGAAACTAGCCTGGGCTATATAGCAAGACCTCTTCTCTACAAAAAAAATCAAAAAATACCTGGGCATGGTGGCATGTGCCCGTAGTCCCAGCTACTCAGGAGGCTGAGGTTGAAGGATCACCTGAGTTCAGGAGTTAGCCATGATTGTGCTGTTGCACTCCAGGTCTCCAGAGTGAGACCACGACTCAAAAAAAAACCAAAAAACAAACAAACTAAAAAAAACCACAAGAATGAAGAGGCCATATCTACAGATGTATTTGCATTAAAAATAATAAACCAATAGTATGAATAACTCTATGCCAATACACTCAATGACTTAAATTATATAGATATATTCCTACAAACTCACAGGTTAACAAGAGTGAATTAATAATTTTTTTAAAAAAGGAAAAAAAAGTCTGAATAGGTCTATAAGAGTATGGTTTATCACAAAAATGCAAGGTTGGTTTAATATTAGGAAACATTACATTACAAACAATGTAGGCATACACATTGACAAATAAAAGGAGAAAAATAATCTCCATAGAATAAAAAATCATTTGAAGAGATATTTTTTAAAAATTTAAATAAATGCAACATTAATTCATGATTTAGAAGAAAGAACAACTCAGCAAACTAGAAATAAAAGGGCCTTTCTTAATCTAGCAGAGATTAACCACAGACACCTACTGCGAATGTCATACTTGATGGTGAAATGTTGAAAACATTCCTTTGAAATATACTCCCACCTGTATTATAGGCTTATTTACGAATTGCAATTATCTATCCCTTCTTCCACTCTCCCCACCCTTTCTTCAATGCTTAGTACAGTTCCTGGTACATGACAGGTATACCATTCATGTTTGTTGAATGAATGAATGAGTGAATGAATGAATGAAGCAGAGTTCTTTAGTGCTAGTAGCATGCTGGTTACATGAAGGTTACCTGGTAAGTCCTGACTCCCTAGCTGTATCCATTTAGCACTCAAGGGCTCTTTGAATGAAATTGGAGTACTGCAAATATATTGCCCTGTGACATTTAAGAAACTCCAGATGACTCTTGTATCTCTGTAACTTCACTGTGTAAAACATCATATCCCCAACTTGTTTCCATTTACTTAGCCTTTCTGAAAATCAGTTATTTCCTTGTAAGTGGGAATCATAATATGCTTGCCTCATAGAGCTGCTGTGAGAATTAAATGAATGTACACGAAGCAGGTTGCACAAGCTTGTCATCTAGTAAGCATACAATATATGTTGGTTATTTTTGTGTGGTCGTAATTATTGGTAGTCGTAATTATTAGTAGCATCAGAGCTCATTCAGACCTCCACAGTATCTAGTATAGTGCTTTGCACATAGAAGTAACTTCTCAAAAAATGTTTGCTGAGTGAATGAATGATGGATATGCAAAGCTGAAATATACTAATGGCTTTTAAACAACCTACGTTGACTCATGTAATCATTTAATACAAATGAATTATATACCTGCTTGTGTCAGATGCTATAGTAAATATTGGGAATACAGAGACAATTAATGATTAAGACACAATACCAGCCTCTGAGGAGCTCACAGTATATATAAAAACTAGGCAGCATGAGCTTATTTTAACTTGAAAAATCTGCACTGGCAGCTCTCTATTTTGATGCCTGTCTCTCACAAGAGAATACATTGACCCTTGTCAAGACAGAATCAGCATGAAGAAAAGTCAGACTATATTCGAGTAGAGACTTTCGCACAAGGGCCTTCACAAAAACTTGAGTCCAGGACTAGGGTGACTTCGCCTGGCTGTAGCAGTTGGTCTTAAAGAGAAGACAGAGAATCAAGGACACGGTATTGAGAGGGAGTCACAGGTTGAGGCAGGGTTTGGGAAATCATTGGCAACTGGTCCTAGCCACTAAGAATATAGGGTTCCAGTTGGAAGTCTCAATTAGAACACACATCTCATGCATTGAGGTCCCCCCTGTATGTGGGAGAATGAATTTGGAAGAAAAGACAATGGAAGAGAGGTAGGTAATATGGAGAAGGTCCTTTATTAGGAAAGAGAGATGAAAAAAATGTGACAGGTGGTCCAAGTCCCAAGTCCTAGAAAAAGACCTCACATCCTACTATGTTACCAGACAGACAGAAAACTGGCATTATCAAGGCATATTGTTTTATACTGGCGAAAATCGGGATTTTGATATCTTACGGAATTTAGTAGATTTTGTCACATTTTCTATTGCTCAAAAACTTTTGAGAGCCCTTGCAATATTTGGAAAACTTTCTGCCCAATGAATCTTGACTTCTCAAAGTAGAAGCCAGAAAACAAGTCTCCCCAACTCCCCAGCTACTGTGATGTATGCATGAGACCCAGAATCCACCAAATCCAGCCATGTGAGACTTATATCCAAAAGTAAACAAGGTGAAGAAGAAAGCTTGTGAAATTCACCTTCTAGAGGACATGTGGCCAATGAGTCCAAGTTTTAAAGGGCAACAGGGGCAAAGCTTCTGGTGCCCTATTCCCTTATGTTACCAGTAATGGCAGCCAAGTGTTTTTTGAGCTATGGAATCGTGGTATGAGATGTCATGAGTGGCATTTTTGCCACAAAGGCCCTTGTGGTTATTGTTACTGGTTGTGGAACACTTAAGTCAGAGTCTTAATGTGGGGGGTCAAGGGGGCTTTTCTGTTTTAACCAACCTTACTGGATTCCTGCAACTAACAATCCTGACATACACACTGGGTTAGACTGACATCTGAGAAAGGTTCATCCCCAAAGAGAAACAAAGCATGCTGTGATTTGGGACTGACATGGACGCTGAGGATCACCCCCTGGGTCACTGAACGCCATCTCTCATTGGTGGTAAAAGAAGACAGGGCACGTGGCTTTTCTATCTGTTGTGTCTCGATCACCAAATCCTATGGACATGGCTTAGCTCGGGGGTCTCCATATTATTACAGTTTTTTCCACTCCAGAAGGCTCAGGAATCAGGGCTAGCCTGCTGCTTGCTGGGTGGAAGACCCAGGAGGAAGGAAGAAAACAAGAACCTAGGGAGGTGAGGCCAAGCGGGCTCCACCTGCCTTTCAGGGTCACCTCCATTTCTCCCCATCTGAATTCTGTGTTCTCCCTATGACCAGGTATTTTCAAGGAAATTTGACACATTTTAAAAAAGGGAAAAAGCAAGAAGAATGTTCCCACTTACTACCAGAGAACTGCCCTTACTGCTTTTAGAGAAGGAAAGTTTTGCTTTCTCCCTATTCCTGTGGCTGCCATAAACTCCCAAGGTACATTTGATTTAAGAAGCATTATTTCATTTTCATCTCTACACCAGCATGAAAAAGTTTGATATCAGAAATGTAACTGCCAGCACTTCTGTGACAAGAAGGCTAAAGGCTGCCCTTATTGGAGTAATCCATGAGCTGAGCACAGGGGTATAAAGATGAAGAAGGCCTAGCTTCGGGCCCCAGGGAGCGGGGCTGAGTAGGAGACACATAGATGTACCACAATAGAATAAAGTATAATAGATACATAGATAATATATTGTGGAAAATAAGCTTGCCTTCCCCACGGGTGGGAAGAGGAAGGCTTTTAAAGGCTTCACAGAGAGAAGTGACATTTTGGCCTTTATGTATAAATAGAACTTTGATGAGAAAATGAAGTGTTCCGGAAAAGGAAGCAACATAAACATAGACATGAAAATGTAGTCTGCAAGTTGTTTTCAGGAAACTTTGAAATCTTGCTGGATTCGAGGATAGTTTGTATCTATAATAGAGGAATTGGGTGGTAGGACAGACTGAGCTCTTGGCTTTTTGCTAAGTTAGAAAGGAGCAAGATGTTATATTGTTCATTGAAAGATCATGGCCTAGAGTCACTAAAAAGTTGAAATAGAGTAAAAGAAAAAAAATCTAGAGCCATCAACCCAAAATCCCACTCACTGATTTCTTCAAAACTCTCTGACAAAACGCCTAACATTCCTTGGTAAAACTGATTTTAAAAAAATAAGGAGTTCTCTGATAAGATTTAATTAAATGACTTTAATTCAGTTAAAAATTGCAAAGACGGTGATAGTGAGGAGCCCAGAATACACTGAAATGCTACTGAGCTGTGAAGAGAAAGGGGTCCTGAAAGAGAAATAATCAGACTTGGAACACTGAGTTGACGCTCTGGACTCTGAAATGTCTACATGTTCAGGATACTCCAATTTCCCCTTGACTGGTTCACACACTTCTAGTTCCTTCCCTACCTCACCTAAGCCCTCTTTGCCTCCCAGAAAGTGGGAAATGTCCCTCTTAAAGAGATCAAATGAAACAAGAAAAGAAACTATATATTTTGTCTGAATCCCCCATCGGCTCAGAAAGGAGGCAGCTTTGACCTAACTTAGCACCATAAACCTCACCTTTCAGCTGGTACCTTTGTGTACCCTTGCCCAATGCCAGCAACCCAGCCCATGTCTCCCACTCAGCTCTCCCAGGCTTCTTAGAACTCAGATTCCCAAGACAAAGGACAATTGAGGCCCAGTTAGTGCTCAGGTTTACTGAGAATTAAGCCATAGGCAGATACCATCAAAACACATCTCACTTGTGACCTTTCACAGCCAACGAATTGGAAGGATTTTCCTTTGCTGGGGATTGAATTTAAAACGACTTCCCAGGAGCGAAAGGTCAGCCCATGGAATCATGATATCCAGTTAAACACAGCTAAATAGAACGTTTTAGCATGACAATAAATGGAGTTATATTTAGCTGATTTGGGAAACTATCTGGCTAAGGGAAGAGGGGAGGACAGAGATTCTTCATCTCCCACCCCTCCTCCCCCTGCTGGGAAAAGTAATGGAGTCGTGCAAAAAAGCACAAAGGTGAAGAATTTTACCAAATCTGTCCAGCGAGACCGTTTTTGCTTTCCCAACATCTACCATGTTCTGAGTAGGATGTGTTGGTTGAATGGCATAAAGGCTATATTGTTTCCTTGACGCACACACGAAATTCCTATTAGCATGACTGGAGCAAGATGGGCTCTCCAGAGGGAGAACATACCCTCAAATAACTTTCTAGGCAGCTTTGATTTCTAGATATGTATGAGGTGAAAGCGCATTAGCCAACCTGGCTTTGATAACAAACGCATTCTTCTTTAACAAGGAAAGACTGAAGGGGAAAAATAGTTGGCACCCTTTTCGCCTTCACTTGAAATGCCCCATGCCATTTTGAAATAGCTTCATATTTTGCTGTTGTTAACTAACAGGGGGTTTTGTTAGCCGGTGACTGTTTCTCTAAATAACTCCGGACAATAAAAGGCTGTGACACATGAGAGCAAAATGGGGACCATAAGTGGTAGCCTTTTACCTCCAGAATCTTACCGTGTCGTCCATTCTGAAACCTGATGTGTGTAATTGCAGCCACTGGGAAGGTGTGGAGTGCTATGGCATCAGAGATCTGCCAATAGTTAGAAGAGATTACAGGTGTATGTTGTTTTCTTAGAAGGAAAAAAATATATTTAACTGAAACCAATTTAGAAATCAGGATCCCTGTGAGTTTAGAGTGAGAACCTTTTCAATGAAACACTGTTTCATCCCAGCTATGAGAGACCCAAAACAGTACTCTCCCAGGCTAAGTGTGCTATTTGATAGGGAATCCACTGTTTATGCTTGTCCCCCAAGACCCTACCTACTTCACAATGAACTGGTATTCTGGATAAATATAATCCTATTGTGAGTTAGCAAAACCCATCAGCTTCAGTCTTAGCCTTGTGGAGTGCATCTAACATTCAGTTTCACTTGTGGTGGCTGAGTTCTCCAGGTCTTTTTTATATAAAGCTGCCTTCTTCCATTTTATCTTTATTATTATTTTGATTCGGACCCTCACTGTCACCCAGGCTGGAGTGCAGTGGCACACTCGTGGCCACCACAGTCTCAACTAGCTGGACTCAGGCAATCCTTCCACCCCAGTCTTCCAAGTAGCTAGAACCACAGGCGTACGCCACCACACCCAGTTAATTTTTTTGATTTATTGTAGAGACGAGGTCTTGCCAAGTTGCCCAGGCTGGTCTCGAACCACTGGGCTCAGGCAACCTCTCTTGCCTTGGCCTCCCAAAGTGCTGAAATTACAGGTGTGAGCCACCATGTCCGGCCCCATTTTCTCTTTTTAAAAATCCCACCTAATCTGACTGTCTTTTATTCTGCCTTTGGACAATCTAAAATGGGCGTGACCCTATCTCTTTGGCCACTTTCAAATCTCTAGCTAAGGAAAGCATATGGCCAAAGAACATTACTAAACTCATAAAACTAATATTCAGGCTTTAAGCCCTTGGGTCCTAAATGTCTACACTGGCCCAGCTACTTTAAGTCAACTCAACCCAGGAGACCTTGATATCATGTATATAAATATAGCCCCACAATTCATGGTAAATGTTGGGAAAGTAACCAAACTACTTCCCCAACTTCATCATTCTCTCTTCCTCACACATTGCTGTCCTCCCATTCTTCTCTTGACACCTTCACCTAGCCGCCACCATGTATTGCACTATTCTATTATGCCTGGAGTCAGAAGCCAGCTCCACTTCCTGCCTCATGAATTAATCCCTCACCCTGGATTCAAAAAGTTCCATTACAACTTCAGCCTGACACTAAAACAAACCACTCCAATCTGTACTCTTCCCTCCCAGGTGATCTGTCATCCAAGTCTGTGGCCACCCTTTATCACTCAACCTCACTTTGCACTGTACCCCTCTAGGACCATAAATCATCCCCAAAAGCACATGACTTCAAGAAGTGTAGCTATGCCTAGAATACATGAGTTACTTCCTTTTAAGTTTAGCTAGAATATTGTCACAGTCATCTCATCATTGAAGTGAGGAGATAATGTGAACTGCCTTATGGTAGTAACAGTAGAAAGGAAAAAAACTTGTCATATTCAATGTTATTTTTGACAAGACTTGATGATTGACAAAAGGGGATAAAAAAGAGGGAGAAATTAAGGGTGACTTTCAGATTTCTGGCTTGGAAAAGGTTTTGGATGTTAGATGATATCAAGAATAAGGGGCAAACAGTTTAGAATTTGAAAATGGTTGAAACAAGAACTAAATGGGCACGTCATGCTTTTATTTGCTATTTATCAAGGCTTTTGTTTGGTTTTCCAAGTAGACTTCTCTACTGAGAAAAGGATGTAGTCACTCAACTACATACATAACAAAGTGCTTGTTTAAATTGCACACTAGTAATAATCAATATGACATGTGTTTGAGTGAATCTTCCCCAGGCCCTTAGGAAGACCGGCAATGGTTAACTTGAGGAAACAGTTCTAGTTCAAGTAAGAAAACTTTGGCTGGGCACAGTGGCTCATGCTCATAATCCCAGCAATCTGGGAAGCCAAGGCAGGAGGATGGCCTGAGCCCAGGAGGTCAAGACCAGCCTAGGCAATATAGCAAGACCTCCTTTCTACAAAAAAACAAAATTAGCCAGGCATGGTGGCAAGTATCTAAAGTCCCAGCTCCTTGAGAGGCTAAGGTGAAAGAATCACCTGAGCCCAGGAGTTCTAATCTGCAATGAGCCATGATCATGCCACTGCACTCCAGCCTGGGCAACAGAGTAAGATCCCCATTCAAAAACAAACAAATGAAAAAAAAGAAACCTCAGCGTTTTTAAAATTGGAACACTACTTGGGAGCTAACACCTAAGGCATTGAGTAAACTGAGAGGGTTCAAGAAAATGATACTCTCCAATTCCAACATTTTACAACTATAACAAATGCAAGAAGATTAAGTTGAATTTTTCAGACATGTACCTAATTCTTAGGACTGTAATTCTCAATCCTCGTTTATTTAGTCTTCTCCCTCCTATCTAATTCATAAATAATGAAAAGGAAAATATTTGGGAGATAGTAGTGGAGTCAGAAGTTGCAGGCAACAGAAAAGTTTAAGAAACTGAGCTGTATAAGAATGGGATCCACATTCAATATTGGCTTTCAGCAAGTGCCCAGCTACCAGAGAAGAATAGACATACTTTGAAATCTCTGTACAAATATGCAGGACTAGGGCAACCTTCACTTGAATAAGTTATCAAAAAGTGAAGTAAGAAAACCTTCATCAAATTCCGGATTGCTTGTTTATAAATGGTAGTAACAATCTCTACCCAAGATTTCAGTGAAAATAGAACACACCTTTTACAAAACACCATGTACAGTGGCTGGCACATTATACTCAATACATGGTAGCTACTATTAGCTATGCTTTGGAATCACTTGCTATATACATGATCTGAAGATTAAGTCAGGCAATTTGAAGACCAAAAACTGAACTAACAGTGGAATGTTGAAGAATGCAGAGTGCACCCAACCTGGACAGTGATCCCATGGAGTCATTGCGACTATTTATTGTTTACCTAGCACTTTGGCCCAACAAAATTCAAGGTCAGTTATTACCACTTACTGCACACAGGAAATGAGGACAGCACTTCACAGATGGCCAGGGGGAGGGGGACAGGGGGAGGGGGGAGGGAAGCACAGCACCCCTGCTGTAGGACTCATTAGTTCAACACTTGATAGTCTAAAGCCATTGTCTATGAACAAATCATTACCCCAACACATCAAAGAAAACAACCCAAAAGTACCCCTGGCCTTCTCCCACATAGACAGAGGCTGAGTAATTATGTGATATATACAGGACATATAACCTCAGACAACCGTGGAGCCAGGATAGTGAAGTTATGCAGACCTTTCCCTCAAAGATGGCCTGATGTTTTCTCTTTCTGAAAATGATAAATTGTGAACAATCTGTCATTTTAATATAAAAGTAAATAATTCTGAGAATGATTATACATATAAATATATAGGACATATAGAAAAACAAACTGTGCCTCAAAAAAAGACAATCTATTTTGTGAATAAAAATGACCCATGTTTTTCCCACACTCTGTCACTGACTGAAGTCTTCTCTAAATGAACTGATCAGATCGTGAAGTGATTTTCAAAATCACTGCCATAGCTACAATATAAGCTACTGACAGCCTACATACCCACCCACAAAGATGAGTATTTCAGTCGGGATTACTTGGTGGCAAGTGACAGATATAGACTGGACTCTGGTTAACTTAAGCAAGGTAATAATGATAATAATAAAATAAATGATAGAATCTAAAGAAAAAGGGAACAATCGGAACTTGGGAAGGATGGGATCAGAGATGCCCCAAGAATTAAGGAAATAGGCATTAACCAACTATATCTTCAGAGGACAGCCATTGAGAGGACCCATTTCAAGTGTTTCATGTCAATGTCCACTCACTGAAGATTTAAAATTCTGGGGAGGTAAGATAGTCTTACCTCACATGTGTCTGTGGAGGGTTGGGAATAGTGCACATGGCCATCCCACCAGAATAACATGGAAGAAAGGAAGAGAAGTGTGAAGAAAGAAAAACTGCAGTACTATCAACAAAAAAAAGAAAAACAGCTGCCAAGCAGACCAATACCACCATAGCTCATCTCAGAAAATATTGATCCTGGACAGAAACAAGCTCTGGTTTATAAAACCCATTGGAGCAATTTGATTCATATTGTCAATGAAACATCAAAATTTATTATTAAAACGTTTTAACTTGGAAAAAAAATGATGTAAGCTCATACTCTTTTTGGGGGGTTAAAGTCTCACTCTGTCTCCCAGGCTGGAGTGCAATGGTACACTCACAGCCACCACACCCTCAACCTGCTGGGTTTAGGCAATCCTTCCACCTCAGCCTTCCAAATAGCTGGAACTACAGTCACACGCCACCATGTCCGGCTAATTTTTGTGACTTATTGTAGAGGCGAGGTCTCACCAAGTTGCCCAGGCTGATCTCGAACCCCTGGACTTAGGCAATCCTCTCACCAAAGTGCTGGGATTACAGGCTGAGCCAACATCATGAGCCCTGGTGAAGCACAGACTGTGTTTACAAATCACACTCATAGGAGCCAGGGCTCCCTGAAAAGCATCTGACTTCATGTTTCATGGCAGGAAAAATTAGGAAGGTGATGGTATGTTTTGCGGCTATAGAAGATCAGAATTCTTTCTACTAGAATGTGCTGAAATGACAACAGTTCCAACTGAAAAAGCCACTCCTCACCAAGCCATGGTAATTCAAACATCCAAAGCCAACGAAAATATAATAATGATTACAGGTAACTGGAATAGCTGAGTCTGTGAAAGATGGAACTTATTATGGCACTGAAAAGAGAAAAGTTTATTTGAAAGGTGTGCAAAAGTAACTGTCATATAAAAAGGGCATTGTAAGCCCTTATTTTAAATAGTGAATGTTGATATAAGTAAGGTTTATTATTATTTCTATAAGTATGTGTGTGCTTTTAAAGTATAGTCATATACTTGCCGCTATCTGTGTGTACAGAAAAGTATAAGCACAGAATGTCAGGGATAAGTCAAATCAATCCAGAAAACATTATAGTACCAGCAACAAGGGCAGGAGTGTATAACACCAGTTTGTCAGTCCTGGAGAGCATAAACAACAGAAATTAACAAGAGGAGCTGATAGTTTGTTATACAGAAAATAGTTAGAAGAAAATCCCTAAGAAGAGAATTAACTGAGCAAACTTGATCCTTCAATGTCTGTCACCTCTGGGTGACTACTTATTAAATTTAAATACTTATTTGATATATCATCTGGTTCCAGTAAGGTTGAAACTCAATAAATATATCACAACAGCACAAAACCCAATTTTAGGCAGGGAGGACTCCAAATTCAAAAAAAGGTAAGAAGTCAAGGATTTTTTAATTCCCACTATTCATCACCAAGTATAAGACTTAACCATAAAAAAAGGCATCACCCTAATGGTCATAAACTTTAGTTTCATTCAACTTGGACTATATAATCAATTATTGTCTTTTCATCAAGAATCAATTCGGGTCTTGCAGACTCAGCTGGTCCTGTTTTTTTCTTCTTCATGTCTGGTAATAGTACTCCAAATAGGAAGATTACTCTGCAACTCTAGAAATAGCATCTTGTTAATTACAGCAACCAGGAAGGCAATCTTGAGACAGGTGTAAAATTAAAATTAAGAAAAAGCATATAGAGATAGAGATCTTGAGAAACTAATGCAAGTCCATGGTATTAGAACATAGTAAAGAGTTTCTGTGTAAGTTTTTACATGAGTTTTGTAATCACTATGATATTTTGCAATCATTGTAACATTTTGCCTGTTTGGCTTATTTGAGGGCATGTTTAAAACATTTAGGAGAGTAGGGTATATTAAGCTTGCAAATATAATGAAAGGCAAAGAAGAGTGGGATGAAATATGGAACTAATGTTTGTGTTTTGGGAGACTATTTTTTAACTTTCTCTATAGGAATATTTCTTCAGTTGCTCAAATTCAGAGACTTTATTTGATACGTAATGGGATACTTATTTTGATAAAGCTGTAAGTATTTTCATATTAACTGGGTCAGCACATAAAAATATTTAGACCAGAAGTCAGCGATCTTTTCCTGTAAAAGGCAAAATAGTAAATATTTTAGGCTCGCGGGCCAGACTGTCTCTGTCACAATTACTCAACTCTACTATTGTGGCATGAAGAAAACCACAGATAAGTCCTAAATGAATGGGCATGGTGTGTCCCAACACAATTTTATTTACAAAAATAGGCAGCAGGCTGAATTTGGTCCATGGCCATATTTTAAAATTCTAATTTAGAGGAATATTAATAGCTTTATATTTAAAGACTGTTTTTAATAAATTCAAAAGGTGAACAAATTGGGCATTAAACAAGATTCAAATGGCACTGCGTATTCTTTCCACATGCAAAATTCCAAGATTTGAAAAAACTAATTTCTTTAACTCCATCTTCAACCTGCAGCCCATCTTATTTTTAGTTTCCCCCTTCTTTTCCAGTGTTTTATGCTGATAATGTATCAGCATTCTTTAATTCTGTCCAAGTTATGAGATATGTTTGGCCTTCATTATATCATAAGTTACAGTCGCCAAATCTACTTCCATCTACAAGTTTTCTTTCACGATAAACACATATTATTAATTATTCTGACAGAGAAGATAATGAAGGAAGAATGGAAAGAAGGAAAAGGACAGGAGATAAAAAGACCTTTTGAGAAACCAGTTTGCTAAGAATTGGAAACAGTCACGAGCTACACAAGCTTATGGAACACTAGATAAAAACGAATGATCATTTAATTACTACCCTTATAAATGTAAATTCTATTCAAAACATGATTCTTATCTGCTTTGTTCATTCCTAGATCAACAATATCTAGCATGGAAGTACTTGGTACATAGTAAGCACTCAAAAATATTTTTAAAATAAATGAATGCTTTCATGGGAGCAGGTGTTTGGGTCCAATTTTGCAATGAAGGCAGGTCAACATGACAGCTAGTCTGAAGCTGCATCAGTCCTGGTACTCCTGGAATCAGATGACAAAGATGGAATTAGAAGTGCAAAAGATGTGCATTTATCTGTGAAGGATAAAGAGAGCAACAGAAGAAAAGGACTTCATATCACGTGCCGATCTGACACCCATGAAAGGAGAACAGGAAGGAAAGAGGGTTGGGTAGAAAGAGCCCCAGATTGCAGGGGAGCTGGAGAAATTCCCAGGCGGCCCAAAGCAAAAACTGCCCATTAGAGAAGTACCACGTTGGGCAGAAACCTGAGAGCCCCGTTCTATGGCACCTGGCTCACAGAACCCCTGCTGTGCCCTGTTACTGGCTGGGAGCAGCCCTAGAGGAGCATGGACTTTAAGTTGAAGGCCGTGGTGGATCCCAGTGGTGTAACATCTAGAAGCTCTCTGCCAATTGCTGGCTGTCCCTTGATGAGAGATCTGAGAGGCACACCTACCTCCATAAAAAAAGGCACCCCGTTTCTAAGGATGAGTAGATCAGATCCAATTCCAATAAGAAATATTCTCTTCTAGTTTCTATCATACGTTCTAGAAGTGTTTTCTTCTTGCATACAGAAGGACATTCCTTTCTTCCCATTCAAATGTGGGCATGGATTTGAAACCTTTCACCTATGGGAGTGTTTCTTTCATCAAGAAAGTTGACAGATGTCAACTTTTAAAATTGCACATAGAAAGGGCATCTCTATGTCCTAATGTCATCAAAGACTACAAAGCCATTCCATCATCTTTCAATTATCCCCCACTCAAGTGCTAAGCTTTCAGTAAATACCCACATCTAGCTTATAAACCAAAACTGGCAGCCCTTTGCTTTCCTACCTAATTCTGAGACACTCCCCTATATTCGTCCAAATAAAGGGATAAAGTACACAGAAAAATAGCTATATATTTTATAGAAATATAGTTGTAATATTATGCAAAATATTTAACAATTGTATACTCTATAATTTAGATAGTGAAAAGCACTAATGAAGTGCAAATAAATGCTATGGAATTTCAAAGAAAGGAGAAATTACTTCCAACTGTGAGGACTAGAGAGAATTTCATGGAGATGACATTTAATCTAGGTCTTGAAAGATAAGTAATATTTGTACACATGGAGATGAGTTAAATGATATTGACAGATGGAATCACATGCTTAAAAGCAAGGAGCCAAAAAAACCCACAACTTTTTATTTAAAAGAAAAACAGGTCGTAATAGTTTTCATGGCAGAAGATTGATTAACTGACAAATTTCAGGCAGCTCTTTGGCTCTTAAATTTTGAACTTACGACACTGTAGGCACGCTAGTCCCTGGTACATATACTGTTTTTGTTGTGTGTTCTTAAGTTTGCCATCAGAAAAATTCGCTTGACCATAGACTTGAAGATTGCCTCTTGGCCATGAGAACCGTTCTGCCTTGAGGATATATTTTATTAGCACATACAATGTATATTAAAATGGAACTGAAGACACCCATAAAGTATAGCTATTATATGACAGGGTGTTTAAAAATAAGTTTAAGAGGGTGTCATTAGTTCAAATGGTGGCTCTGACATTGAATAGTTGCTCTTTGACTGAGCTAAGAATGAACATGTCTCTATACAGCGTTCTATTAGTGATTTTAATTGCATGCTAAGGCTTATAATTTGTTGCTATCATTTAGGTTCATGTACTAATATTTATTCTGCATATTATACAACACCTTATTAAGTTTATTACTCGCTTTCTATAAACTTTTTCAGCTGACTTGCATGTAAGGCGCTAGCTTACACATCTATTAAAAGCAGTACTTGAGTTACAAGTTCTCTTAGTATACTCAACAACTTTACTGTTTCGGTCTATGAAAAAAAAAAAGCCATGTGCAGTGGCTCACACCTGTCATTCCAGTACTTTGGGAGGCTGAGATGGGATTATTGCTTGAACCCAGGAGTTCAAGACCAGCCTGGACAACATAGCGAGACCTGGTCTCCACAAAAAAATTTAAAAATAGCCAGGCATGGTGGCATGCACCTGTAGTTCCAGCTGCTTGGGAGGCTATGGTGAAGGAATCACCTGAGTCCAGGAGGTCAAAACTGCAGTAAGCAGTGAATAAGCCACGGCACTCCAGTCTGGGTGACAAAGTGAGACCCCCCAACTCAAAGAAAGAAAGAAAGAAAGAAAAATAAAGATGGTTTGCTTCCAAAATTAAAAAAAAAACTATATATACTTCCTATTACATCATATTTATGCCCTGAAGAAGACCACCAATAATATAAATGGTAACTATGTGGTTGGCCTGTTATGTGATCTCCAGGGAGCGGTTTCTGACAAATAGGACCAGAATAGGTACTCTCCTTTAACACACATCAATTAGAGTCTTTGAGTGCTTCACACAATGTCTCAAACATAGTAGATAATTGAAGTTTGATGAAAGAAATAAAGACTGACTTTCTAAACAGTCCCCGTGTCACACCATTTGAGGGGAAGCCCCCAAGAAAACAAAATTATGTTTTGAAAGGCCAGGCCCCTTGTAATACAGGCTTCCCTTGCTAGGTAAGTGTTCCGGGAACCCATTGGCATTAGTGTCCAAGCTAGCATTGCTGTGAGAGGCAATGTTCGGCTCCAGTGAGTATCTTTTCGGAGATTCTTTCAATGCTTTGCCCATTTCATGATGGGTGATTTGCGAAGCTCCTGCCCACACCGCGCTGAGTGTTCAGCAGTTTTTGACCAAAACCTCCATGATCTGTGTGCCTCACCCTCCCTATTTACCCGATCTCGCCCCCAGCAGTTTTTTGTTTCCCCAGATGAAAAAAGAACTCAAAGAGAAACGTTTTGCCAATGTGGAAGAGGCGAAACAAAAAGCAGTAGAAGAAGCACTAAAAGGCATCAAATTGATGAGTTCAAAAACTGTTTTGAGCAGTGGAAAAAGCACCCCGATAGGTGAGTTGCATCAAACAGAGAATAATATGAAGGTGACTGAAGTTCAAAAGCATAAGAATAAACACACAATTTTTTATAAATAAATTCTGATTTTTGGGGGGTCCCCTCATATCATATGGTGTATTCTCCGTAAATCACAATGGTGGTAGAGACCCAAATCCAGAAGATAATTACAGAGCAACAACAAATTCCTCATCATCATCTCACCACATATTCTTGCCTCTCCCGTTGACTTCCTTTAATTCTTTCCCTACTTTTTCTAAACCTAACACCTAACTCTTGGATGCACTCCGCCTCCTGCCCCCACCACCCTTGCCCTTACCCCACTTCCTACCCTCCCACTCCCCGCTGAACATCTGTCACGTGAATATTAAAAATATGTGGGCACTCAAGAACATTTTTGTGGGGCCTGTCTCTCTTCTTCCCTTGCCTTCTTCCAATATCTTTCTTTCTTTCTTTTTTTCCATCTCTGTCACCCAGGCTGAAACGCAGTGGCATGATCATAGCTGACTACAGTCTAGCACTCCTGGGCTCGAGATCCTCCCACCTCAGCCTCCTGAGTAGCTGGGATTACAGAGGCGTGCCACCACACCTGGCTAATTTTTTTTTAAGAGATAGTGTCTCACTATGTTGCCCAGGCTAGACTAGAACTCCCAGCCTCCAGTGTGATCCTCTTGCCTCAGCCTCCCAAAGCACTGGGATTACAGGTTCAATCCCCCACACCCAGTCTCTCTTGAAAGACAAGTCCAAAACAGGAATAGGTGAGCCCATAGGTCTCATCCTCCCTAGAAAACTAAAAATATAATGGAATTTTTTTCATTCATTATAGGCCAGAGATAATCACTGCATGATATGAACCTTCCTAAGATGATAGGTGCTGTTTTCTTAGAAATATAAGCTAAATTACATAAAAATCTATGAACAGTAAACATTGAGTATTTATGCTCTAGAGGTGCATGATTATTTTGGGGTGTTGCTACCGTGATTCCTTTTACATAATTAGACTGAATTATTGTTCCTATCCTTGCTGACATGTTTGGCAAAAGCAGGGTCCAATGGCAGAGAATGGGCTGCTTTATGTGACTCCCACTAAAAAAAAATAAAATGTGTCACAGCGTTCCTGGTAATAAGTGCTGTCGTGATGGAATGAGCGTGGGCTCGAGTCAAGCATACTCAGGTCTGAATTTCAGGTCTTCTGTTTAGTGTGTTACTCACCCTGCCTGCCCCTGTGGTTCTTATTTATAAAATAAGATAATAATACCTAAGTATAACTATAAAGTTATTGTTAGCTTTCAATGAAAAAAATGTATATAAAGTGTCTGGTTCAGAGCCGATACTCAATAGATGGTTGTTTTCCTGTTTAATTTATTTTATTTATTTTTCTTATTCTCACTCAACCCCTTTAAATTTGCCCCAGAAGAAGCTGCTACATACACATGCAGTGATGGCATTCCTGGAAAGCTCTTGTCACGTCACCTCCCCACCAGTACGTGTAACAGCCCTCAAATCAGCCAGGGAAGAGAGAGTCAATTAAAACAGGTGTAGGTTTTCTTGGAATACAACCTAGGGAGGTGACATGTCTGTCACAAAGTGTGTGTTTCAGAAGGTGTATTATATATCTTAAGATAAAAGAACCCAGAATCTAAATTATGAATAAATTACTGCTACTTAAAAAAAATTTTTTTTAAGTCTTGGGTTTCTTATTTTCCATGAAGACAAACACTAGACAAGTGGAAAGGGGACAGGGACAAGGACGTACAGGAAAGGAAAGAATGAGGTGGTTTGACAATGTAGAATATGCATCAAGATATCTGTATCTAGCTCATTTGTTCAAAACTCACTAAAAGTACACATTATTAGAGGATAAATATAGTCCATCTTATCAAGGAGTTTATAATGAATACGTTAATATTTTTGATGAACACAAATCTGAAGATGCGTTCGGTGGAGAAGCCTAGGTTAATTTCTCTTCCCAGGTGCTAAACACGTGATCAGCAGGTGGAGAGTAGAATGCAGAGATTATTTCCAACCTGGATGAATTGCCAATTATAAATCTAAAAGTCTCCTGACCATGCCGTATACACCAACACAATTTCTCTAGTATTCCTTTTAAATCTGTACTAAGCTGTGGAGAGAAACAAACCCTTGGTTTATTCAAGTAAGGGTAAGTTGGTTGATTGTCCTACTTTGTCTCTTTGAAGTAAAAAGAAGGCACCATATAGATGATTCTGGAAAAATTAAACTACAGTTCCTAAAATCTTCCAATTGAGTCTTACTTAATGTTTTTGTTGTGGTTGTTTTATGCTCCTGTTGTTGAAAAGGAAATCTATTTTTTAAAAACATGTCCAGGATGATCTGAGAATGACTTAGATCAATCCAATTAAGACCTCACTACAATGAAACATAATATCTTCAAAGAGAAACTGCCAAGCACACCTAGCCAAACATGAGGGGTTCATTGTCCCAAAGGTTAGAACTGTCTGTGATGATAAAGAAAAATGAGCTATATTCTCAAGGCCAATGAACCAGAGGTGCAAATATAGTTAATGATGTGTTTTTACAACAAGTCCCCATTTTCCTTTTATCCCTACTGAGACTGTGGTCACTTTAACATTTCCATATTGATGCTAACCTAACAGCTAATGTGTGTTTTCAAATGGAATCGCTAAAGAATTTTAGAATAGAAGTTCTGCTACAATGCAGCTTTTAAATACACTTTCAACTATTGTTTGATCTTTTTGCAAGGAAAACTTCTTATGAACTCTAAAGTGTTCTTTCATCTCTCCACTTTAGGTGACCTATTCATTTTATTTCTACCTTCATCATGCATATCCATCACCAAAAAAAAAAAAAAATGCTTTATTTGTTTTATCAAGTCACAGTACTTCGTTTTCAATTGGAGTTTATATGCTGCCTGATTGCACATGATGTCAAAAAAGATGTATTTGCATGTCTTACCTGACTTGTAATTATGGTTATTAGCAGCAGTATATCCAAGAAAGATTTTGCGTAAAATAGGTTCTGGGCTCCTGGGTAACAGATAAAAAAAAGAAATCCAGGACATTTCCTTCACAACAATCTCTTTCCATCTTATGGCCTTTTGTTGGGTCTTTTCATTTCAGATTTTCTTCCCCAGAAAGTAGGTAGACACGACTGCCGGCATCCCTACAGCCTTTTGTTAATACTGTAATGACAGAAGTAGACCATTCAAAGGTGTGCTTGAAGTATGCAATTTCCAGTTCCTTTTGAAGGGTTCAATATACACCCTTTGCTTTTCATTCAGACTAAACACAATCAAAAGTGTACCACTAGAAATTACAGATTTTATGCTTTCTAATTTTACATTTCCCATTTATGTTGCACTAGAAATCAGGAGGTTATCCATATGACACCAAGGGAAATGTGGAAGAGAGGGGATATCCTTTCTTTTAAATAACATCTAAGGACTCCATTGCATTCGTGGTGATTTTTCTTTATACCATTTTACAATAATCCCGAACCATCATGATCCTACTTCATTGTAATAAAGCACCCAAAGTATTGGGTGAACCAACAGAAGACACACATTTTGCCATGATACCAGAGTTAATTTCTGCTATTCGAAAGATACTTGGAAGGTGGGAGGGAGAATAGAGACTGGCATATTGAAGTGGAATGAATTCTGCTGCATGTTCCCAAGTATTTCAAGACCTTAATTCTTAATTCAGAGACATAATTCTGAACATTAGCTTGCAGATCATTTTTATTAATAATTAGAGAAAATACCTAATGAATAGATACACAGGGTTGTTTTTTTTTAATCTCTGATTTTGTCTTATTTTTATTTTCTTTTCTTTCACTTATGACTAGCTTCTTCTCACATTGTGGAGGAAACAACAGTGACTACTGGGATCCCTGACAGATCCTAGTCAAAAATATTCCCCTCTAAGTTGAGGTTTTTCATTTATTCAGTAGAAGATCCTCTTCCTAGCTGCTCAGAGGTAATAGTTTATGCTAATAATTATCTAAGATTAAATGTGTTTTAGAGGATCTTGGCAAAGAAATAAAGAAGAAGATATGAACGCGGGAAAAAGTTCAGGAAGCCTGGAAAACTGGAGTTGCTGGTACAGATGCTTCTAACGTGTTCATCGCCAGTGAATGACGTATTTTGTTATACATGTGACCTGGCGGTCATGACCCAGGAATCTCGACAGTGTGGTGCACAGCAACTCCAAACTTCTATTTGAGTGTTTAATAAAGTTTGTATTGAGGAAAATTATCAAAGCCTGGTCAATTTGAGGTTAGAAACATGAGAAGATCAAGGACTGAAAATGATTGTTGCAGAGTTATTTAATTTTCCACTTATTGTTAAGTTAATTCTGATAAATTTTAAATTTTTCTGAAAAATTATTCCCTTTGAGATTTCAAAATTATTGATTTAAAGTTCATATTACTCATAAGATCTTTAAAATCTCTATAACTATTTCTCTTATTTTGTCCTTAGTTTTGTTTTTTTGTTTTTTGTTTTGTTTTGTTTTTGAGTTGGAGTCTCACTCTGTCGCCCAGACTGGAGCGCAGTGGCCGCTCCCGGCCAAGGCAGCCTCGACCTGCTGGACTCTGGCGATCCTTCCGCCTCAGCCTTCCAAGTAGCTGGAACTACAGGTGCGTGCTACCATGCCCGGCTAATTTTTTGATTTATTGTAGAGATGAGGTCTCACCAAGTTGCCCAGGTGGGTCTCGAACCCGCGGGCTCAGGCAATCCACTCACCTCGGCCTCCCAAAGTGCTGGGATTACAGGCTGAGCCGCCGAGCCCAGCCTAGTTTTGTTTTAATTTAACCTTCATCTTTTAGTTTTCTTAATTCGTTTTTCTAGATTAGTTTGTTTGTTGTTTGTGTTTTGTAGAAACAGGGATCTCATTATGTGAACAGTCTCAAGCAATCTCCCTACCTTCACCTCCCAAAGTGCTAGGATTACAGGCATGAGCCCAGCCTAGATTAATCTACTTTTAAAGTATGTACTCATAAAACACTTAAAATTTTTTCCATCTAATAGATTACATAGGATGCAATAAAAACAAGAAAAAGTAGGTCGGGCATGGTGGCTCACACCTGTAATCCTAACACTTTGGGAAGCTGAGACAGAAGGATTGCTTAAGGCCAGGAGTTTGAAACTAGGCTGGGAAACAAAGCAAGACCCCATCTCTACAAAACAATAAAAGAATCAGCCAGGCATAGAGGAGAACACCTGTAGTCCCAAGTTCTGGGGAGGTTGAGATGGGAGGACTTCCTGAGTCCAGGAGGTCCAGGCTGTGGTGAGCCATGATTGTGCCACTGCACTCCAGCCTGAGCAATGGAATAAGACCCCAACTTAAAATATACATATATAGAAAAAATAGATCTCATATAGAGAGTGCTTGGAAAATTTATTCTTTGTTAGGTGAAGAAGTCTATTTCTCTATATTAAAGTGTAAATTTTATTGTTCAGAAACATTTGGCTTGATTCATAGTTTCTGATAAACTCTCACTCTTTTTTTTTTTTTTTTTTTGAGTTGGCGTCTCACTCTGTCGCCCAGATTGGAGTGCAGTGGCCGCTCCCGGCCACCGCAGCCTCGACCTGCTGGGCTCCGGCGATCCTTCCGCCTCAGCCTTCCGAGTAGCTGGAACTACAGGTGCGCGCTACCACGCCCGGCTAGTTTTTTTGATTTATTGTAGAGATGAGGTTTCGCCTGCCCAGGCAGGTCTCGAACCTGCGGGCTCAGGCAATCCACTCACCTCAGCCTCCCAAGGCGCGGGATTACAGGCGGAGCCACCGAGCCCGGCTAACTCTCACTCTTAACAAGATTCCTTTTTCAATTTAGTACATACAAGTTCATGGCTAAAATATTTTTCTTACAAGATTGCTCGATTTATTGTTTGCAATGTCTCTCCTTATTTCAGTGAATGCCTTCGCCTTAAATTCTTTTTCTTTCAAAATTCATGTCACTACACTAACTTTCTTTTGGTAGGTTTTTGTATAGTATATTGTTTAACTTTCAACATGTTTGTGAAACTTTTTAAATTGTGTCTCTTAAAGAATGTGTAAATGGATTTTTAATCTACTCTAATAATCCCTCTTTTCTAATGTTTAAGCTTAATCCATTAATTTTTACCAAGATTACTAATATATTTGACCTTATTGCTACCATTTTATTTTGTGTTTTTTATTTATTATTTTTTAATTTTGTGTGCATTTTTTCCCTTCATTTCTGTTTTCTGTTATAATGATATGGTTTTTTCTACTGCCAATTTTATTTTTTGCATTTTAAAGAGGTGGAGTAGAATTCAGGTTCTAACGCTAATTTTAAAGCTAAACATTACATTTCTATTGATTTCATGATTACCCTTAATTTTTTAACTTGCACAATTAACTATAAAATTTTGTTACAATTTTTAAATATATTCAGCACGTTTTTCACTTGTCCCAAACACCGTTTTATTCAGTGTACTGATTACAGAATACCACTTTTCTGGTATGTTTTTATTCTCTAGTGTTTTAGTTTTAAACAGTTGGGTTGTTTTGCTTTGTTTTGTTCTGTTTTTTACTTGCTCTAGCTAGTAGATTCACAAATGTATTTTAATTAACATCTATGTTCACTCTCCTCTCTTGTATCCCAAGCTTTCTTTCTGAATTCACGCTTCTTTTTATGGAAGCATACATTTTATCAGACTGTTAGTGAGAATGTATGGCTCCCAAATTATCTTGACTACGTATGAAACTATTTTAATTTTTCTCTCACTCCTGAATTGTGTTTAATTGAAAATAAAAATATAATTTGGCAGTTATTTCCCTTCATCATTCTACAGATACTGTCTCATTATTTTTAAGGTATTTCTCTTTAATCCTTGGTAATCTGAAATTTTACTATGATTTGTCCAGGTGTAGATTTACATTAATTATATTTCATGATATCCGCAAAGAAGTTTTGATCTAAAGACTCACATTCCTACTCGATTTGGAGGAAATCTCATGTGTTTACTCTTAAAACACTGCTCTTCTGTCATTCCCACCATTCTCTTCTTCTAGGATTCTTACTGTCCAAATGTTGAAGTTTTAAGTTTTCTTAAATCTCTCCTCTATGTCTCTTTCTTTTTCCTTCCTCTCTTCCTTCCTTTTTTCCTTCTTTTCTTAAAAAAAAATATATCCCATCTCTGTGCTTTTTCTTGGACAAATTACTCACCAGCATTTTTAGAGAGTTTCAGTTTCTCTACAATTATCCCAATGTCAGGTAGTGCCAGTTTTTAAAATTTTAGCCACTCTGTGGGAGTATATATTTTATAGTGGGGTAAGTTTGCATTTTTCATCTTTCATTGGTGATTCACATATCCTCTTTAATAAAGTGTCTTTTCAAATCTTTTGCCCACTGCTGCTGAGTTATTTGTCTTTTTATTACTGAACTGCAAGATTTCCTTTTATGTTGGATAGGAGTCTTCTTTCGAATGTAAGTTTTATAAATGTTTCTTCCAAGTTTGTGGCTTGCCACTTCTCAGTTGAGATTTTTAAAGCCAGAAGACTTTTATTCTGTTGAAAACTTTGAAAATGTGGTTTTGATCTATTTTTTTCCTTTTATGGTTAGTGTTTTTATGTCCTTTATAAGAAATCTGTGCCTATCTTAATATCATGAAGAATTTCTTCTGTTTTCTTCTAGAGGTTTTATAGTTTTAGGTTTTATGTTAGATCTATGATTCATTTGAGTTAATTTTTTGTATGTAGTCTGAGGTAAAAGTCAAAATTTATTTTTTCCAATGAACTATCCAGCTGTTTTAGCATAATCTGTTGAAAAGATTTCCTTTCTCATTGAATTATCCCACCATCACCATCAAAAATCAGTTGACCTTATATGTGCATATCTATTTCTAGGGTTTCTTTTCTATTCCATTGTTTTATATGTGTACTTTTTAATGTTAATATTACACTGTTATGGTTACTGTAGCTTTGTAGTAAGTTTATCTATGTATTATTTATTTAAAAGTTGTGGTGTACAATTCAGGTTTAGGTATACAAGTGATCATCATACAGGTGAAGTTTAGGCCTCCCTTTGGTCCCCACTTTGCCTGGTTAGAAATCAGGTAAGTTCTATACCCCACAATATCACAATAAAAAATACTGAATAATGAAAAAAAAGAAAAAGAAATCAGGTAAGTTTTAAAACAAAATAATATAAATACCTCTGCATTCATATAAGTTTTAGGATCAGTTGGTCACTTTTTCCAAAAGTTTCTGGGTTTGGGGGATTTTGTGTTGAATCCATAAATCAATTTGGGAGACCTAACATCTTAACAAAAAAGAATTATCTCTTCATGGACATGGTCTATCTCTTCATTTATTTATATCATATTTAATTTCTCTCAGCAAAGCTGTGCAATCATCAATATACACATTTTGCTGAACATATTCTTAAGTGTTTCATGTTTTTTATCTATTATGGATGATACAGTTTTATAATTTCTATCTTTCATGATTTGGTTGCTAATTTTTATATTAAACTTGTATCCACAACTTTGCTAAATTCATGTATTAGTTCTAGCAGTTTTTTGCGGATTTTTAAATTTTTTAATATACATGATTATGTTGTTTTTTAATTAAATTTCATTTCTTCCTTGCCAGTATGTATTTTTTTCCTTGCCTTATGCACTGACTAGAACCTTCAGTGGTAGGAAAGCAAACATTCTTGTTTAGTTCCTAAACTTGGGAGGAAAGCATTCATTCTTCATCAAGTATGGTGTTAGCTCTAGGCTTTTAGTAGATACCCTCTATCAAATTGGGAAAGCAGCCCCTGACCTTAGTTTGCTAAGAGATTTTATCCTGAATGAATGTTACATTCTGTCAAATGCTTTTTATAGTGTTCATTGAAATTATCATATATATTTTTTATTTTATTCTGTTAATATGTTGAATTACATTGGTTGTTTTTATATGGTAAACCAAATTTGCCTTCCTTAAATAAATCCCTCTTAATTATGATATATTGTCAATTTTATATATTACAGCTCAATGTTAGCTATCTTACTATAGCTAATTTTTTTTTAAAATAGTCATATCTATGCTACAACATAGATGAGAGACACTGGCTAAAATTTTCCTTTGTTATAATGTATGTGTGATTTGTGTATAAGAATAACGCTATCGCCGGGCTCGGTGGCTCAGCCTGTAATCCCGTGCCTTTGGGAGGCTGAGGTGAGTGGATTGCCTGAGCCCGTGGGTTCAAGACCCACCTGGGAAACTTGGCGAGACCTC
>CAUYQG010269223.1:0-14306 GCA_963574415.1 Tarsius wallacei
GCCCGGCTGATTTATTTATTTATTTATTGTAGAGATGAGGTCTCGCCAAGTTGCCCAGGCGGGTCTCGAACCCGCGGGCTCAGGCAATCCACTCACCTCAGCCTCCCAAAGGCGCGGGATTACAGGCTGAGCCACCGAGCCTGGCTATTATCTGTTTTTTAACAATAGACATTCTAATGGTGTGAAGTTCTTATTTTATTTTAAATAACTTTTATACCTAAAGAGCTGAATTGTTAAGAGAGACAAAGAGGCTATATAATTTGGTTTTGTCTCAACCTTGTAGTTTTAGTCACTGATTGTGCTCTTTTGTTTGTTAGAGTGGTTACACACTTGTAAGGAAAGACAGCGAGGAAGAAGTTTCTTTGCTGGGAAACCAAGATATAGAAGAGGGAAATACCCAGATGGAAGATGGGTGCAGAGAAATGACGTGTGAAGAGGTAATCTTTTCAGTTGCTGTTGATAAGGTTAGACTAAGTAATAAAGTGTTTGTAGAGATAATCATGATAAAAGTGGTAATAACACAAGAGAAGGGGGGTACATAACATCACTAAGGGTGCCTGATCCTAAACCAGGCAAAGTGAGGACCAGTGGAGACCATATTTTACTGTACGTAGACCATTTATGTATCTAATCCTGACTTGTACTCTACATCTTTAAAATAATTAAAAAATTGAAAAAAGTGTTAATAATAAGTAATCTAAAAACACAAAACAAAGCAATAGTTACTCAAAGCTTTCTGAATGCTGTTTTGGTCATATAGTTGGCATGATATACAAGAATGGGGTTTTTTTGTTGTTTTACGTTTACAAAGGGATTTATATTGTTCTTTTTGGGGCTTTTTTGAGTTGGAGTCTCACTCTGCTGCCCAGGCTGGAGTGCAGTGGCATGCTCACAGCTACTGCAGCCTTGACCTGTTGGGCTCAGATGATCTTTCCATTTCAGCCTTCCAAGTAGCTGGAACCACAGGCACATGCCACTACGCCCAGCTAATTTCTTTGATTTACTGTAGAGACAAGGTCTCACCATGTTGCTCAGGATGGTCTCAAACTCCTGAGCTCAGGCAGTCCTCTTGCCTCTGCCTCCCAAAGTGCTGGGATTACAGGTGTGAGCCGCCATGCCTGGCCTACAATGGGATTTATATTGTTAACGTTACAGGTTATGATTTAAGTGACTTAAGGTACCATGAGCATTGCTTTCCAGTGATTCCTGTATTAGTCAGCATTTTTCCATAGTTGCAAGAAATACTGACTCAGTTTATGCTAATTTCAAAGGGAAATCTCCTGGCTCATGTCAGGACAGAAGTAGAGTTGGTTTCAGGATGTTTATCGTTTCTGGATCTTGAATCCCAAGAGACCTTGGAATTTTTTCTTTTCTTTTTTTCTTTGTAGGTTTGCTTTATATTTTGAAGCTAGTTGGCCCCATGACGTTGGAACATGGCACAGGCAGCTCTGGGTTTCTTTTTTTCTTTCTTTCAATCAGAGTGGAATGCACTCTTACCTGCCTGTGACTATTAGGAAAAATCCCAAGAAGTGCTGTGATTGGCCTAAGTTCACTTCCATTCCTGTACCAGTGACTGTTGTCTTAGCTGGGGTTGCCATAACACAGTGCCACAGATTGGGGGGCTGAAAACAATAGACATTTTTTTTCTTACGGTTCTGGATTCTGGAAGTCCCAGGGCAAGAAGTTGGCAGAGCCGGCTTCTCCTGAGGCCTCTCCTCAGCCTGTGATGGCCGCCTTCGCCCTGTGCCCTCACAGGGCCTTTCTTCTGTGTGTGCATTCCTGGTCTTCCTGTTCTTAGAAGAACACCCGTCATGGGGGATTAGGGCCTCACCCAGTGACCTCATTTAACTTCAACTGCCTCCAAATACAGTCACACCGGAGTTGGGCTTCAACAGGAATTTTGGGGGACATTCAGTCCCTAACAGCTGTGGCTAGGGGTACAAGGCCAGACGGGGAAGAAGTGGTTTTCCCCAAAGAAGGGAGGTGCAGTCCCAGGCAGACAATAGAGCATGTCCTCTACAGTCTGCTATTTTTTCTTGGAAGCCTTATATGGCAGTTAGTGAGGACCTTGGAAGCTTTATATGGCAGTTAGTGAGGACCAAACGTAAGTTCTTACAATCAGTGTTGTAATTTAGTGTTTTAATTTTGGGCAATTAATAATTAGGCTTACAGGATCACAGAAAAGCAGAAAGCAGAGCTGGAAAGAGCCTTCGCCGTTATCTTGCCTGGCATCTTGCAACCTTGTCAGGGTCGGCCCCTTTGATGGTTTTCCCTTGTTGGCTTTCTATTCAGAATGCTTAGACTAGCAGAGTGACTAATAGCCTTCCACCCCTGGGTTGGTAAATACCTACTTTATCACTAGATGTTTCGTGATTACTAGGACCAGCTTGGGAGTCTCACCGAGCCTTCTGGGATGTATGATTGTGGCACTCACAGTTCTTCTAGTCTGGTCTTCTAGTCTAGCCCCTCAGTTTACACAGGGGAAAAAGACTTGAGATGGAAGTCAGGGTAGGGAGCTCTGTGGTCGTGGAGCTGGGTAGTGGCAGAGCTGTGAGCAGAATGTGATCTTGGGATTTCTGCTCCACAGTCTAGTGTGTTCTCACCAGTATACCAGCAGGTAGTTCTTCCACTGTAGTCCTGAGAGGGCAACACATTTAACTTGGGGAAGTGGGTGTGCGGCATCATGAAGTAACACGTCATGTGGTCTCTCTCAGTTTAATTTTGGAGAAATCATGATGACCCAGGTGATCCATTCCATTGAGTACTGTCTGGGCTGCATCTCCAACACCGCTTCCTACCTGCGGCTTTGGGCCCTCAGCCTGGCTCATGCACGTAAGTTCCTGCTTTGACCTGCAGCTCCCAGATCCTGTGCTCAGATGTCCTGCAGTTCCCCTGTGAATTCGTGGGCACCGCTAAAGGGTATCCTAACATTTTGGGGGAAACTTGGCACCACCTTTCTGTCACTATGTGTGAACTCACACTGTTAGTTACTTAATACACAGATTTCGTGACTGTTCCTTTTGGTTTTTGCTGAGAAAAACCACTGGGATCCAAGGGGCTTTGAGAACTGAGGGGCTCGAGAACCTCTGATATAATCTCTTGTATCCCCCGGCTCTTCCTGTTACCATTTTTGTTGTTAATGTCATTCTATTCAGTCCATACCAAGTTTGAATATTTTAAGCAAATCTTGAACAATGTGGAGTACTAATTTTTTTGTTTTTTGAGTTGGAGTCTTACTGTGTCGTCTAGGCTGGAGTACAGTGGCATGCTCAAGGCCACCGCAGCCTTGACCTGCTGGGTTTAGGTGATTCTTCCACCTCAGCCTTCCAAGTGGCTGGAACTATAGGCACACACCACCATGCCTGTCTTCTTTTTTTTTTTATTTGTTGTAGAGATGAGGTCTTGCCAAATTGCTCAGGCTGACCTCAAACCCCTGGGCTCAGGCAATCCTGTCACCTTGGCCTCCCAAGTACTGGGATTATAGGCGTGAGCCAATGATGCCTGGCCTGGATTACTAATTTTGATTACAAGCAGTCTTTTCTTTGCACAATTCCAATGATGCATGAATTTTAGTCTCCATTGTTTAGTGAAATAACACCTGTTTCCCAGCTACACATTTCAAATTTCATGTGCCACAGTTTCCTTGCTACGAGTACGTATGTACAATACATACTTTGCTGCTCTTAGTCCACACGTTGTATACATAACAACCTTCTGCCTTGTGACCAGTGGCTAGTTACCTTGCTTTGCTCACGTTGGTTCACTGTGCATCTGCTCTTCAGTTCACACACAGACGGCAAAGTGCATGATAGTGTTGCCTCCTTGTTGTCCAGGGACAAATCCATGGGACGTTTTACAAAAATGTATCATCGAAAGGGAGACTTGGACAACAAAGATGAACATGCAGCTAAGAAACCAAAAGTGATAATGCTCAAAGTGGAACACCAACTGCACATAAGTGGAATGAGTATAGGAGACAGTTGACCTGGGGCCGCTGACATTGCGGTGCACAGCAGTCTCTCATTCTGCAGCAGTGGAGTCTGGTGCAGGCGAACTGACCGACTTCAGTGAGGAGAGTGTTGTGATGAAGATGATCAGAAGGCCCAGAAGTGATGTGCAGGGATACTCAGGACATAGAGGGTGAAGAGGATGTGATATTGGAAGCTGTTCCAAACTTAGAAAAGAACAGGACAGTTGGCAGGTGTTAGAAAAGCCATGTCAGGTCACCTAGCCTGCCGAGTCATGCAGCAAGAAGGAGGCCAGTGCTGTTCAGACCACCCGTGATGAGTCACTTTACGAAGGACAGAAACACTTTACTACTCAGTGCTTCCAGTGTTTTAAAGATAGACTTACTTGTTTTTTATTTTCCTGTATATTTATAACACACAGTAAGAGTTTTCAGTGTTTTGACAAAAATTCCAAAGGCCACAGAACAATCCTGGTTTCCACATGGGTTAATAAGGATGCTCAGGATGGTTAGTCCACGTGGTCGTTTGTGAGCTCCTGCGCTGCTGCAGAGCAAGAGCTGCCTGGGCTTGCGAGAACAACCCGGCGGGAGATTCGCTGGTTTTCCTGTCATGCTGAGGTTTTTGTAAGCGCAGCCAAGGGCTGGAATTCAAGGGGCTTCATGGTCCATCATTGCCATTTTGCAGAGGCGGCGACTGAAGCCCTTGAGGGTTGCTGCTTTACCCAGTGTCGCCCATGGGTCCCTTGGTGGCAAAGCAAGGACTGGAAGCCTGGGTGTGCTGCTGCTTTCGGATGGGCTAGCCTGACCCTAGCAAGGGCAAGCTCGCCCACTGGAAAGGGCCTCTGGTTTTTCCATAATGCCAAGTATTCCTCAGTTTTTGAGACGATCAAAGAGCTGATTAACTTTTACAGGGGAAACAGGGCACATGTGTGTTATATATGTTATATGATTTTATGGGGTAGCAATTTGGAGCAGTTGATGTGACCCGCTGAATGTAGACAAAGTGAACTGTGCACATTGAACTCCTTTTCAGAACTGTCTGACGTCTTGTGGGCCATGCTGATGCGTGTGCCCCTCCGTGTGGACACCACCTATGGGATCTTGCTGCTGCTCCCATTTATCACTCTCTTTGCAGTTCTGACCATTTTCATCCTTTTGATCATGGAAGGGCTTTCTGCATTTCTCCACGCCATACGCCTCCATTGGTGAGTGGAAACTTAGCCTTGGAGCTGTTATTTTAAGAAATGAAACCCTCCCCAAAACATATATAACCCTCATAATTTGGGTTAGTTCTTCCCTTCCTACCCTTGGGTTCTATATACAGATCCTTTGAGCTAAAATTGTCTTTTGTTTCTGAACTGTTATCACCGACAAGTAAAAGCAAGTTTATGTTTGCAGAATAATTGCGTATGTTTCATACTCTTAATTCATTTTGGGTGTCTGACACATCGCTTTATCTTATTGCAAAATGCTTCTTATGCATTTCTTACTGTTTTACAGTAGATGTCAGATTGCTTCTCTCTCTGTGCATCCAGTTGCCCAGGTGGAGAGAGGTTCTTGTTATCTGTGCACATGCCTTTGGGTGTCTGCTTGTGCAAGAAGGGGCAGGATGTTTTAGCATTTCTGTTACAAATTGGGAAAGTGAACACAGGGTGGGCGAAGGGTGTTTATCTAAGTAAAGCATTTGTGCAAGAACATGTTAAGGAATGAAGCAATTTTAGCACAGGAACATTTTTTAAAATTAACAAATGCTATTTTAAGGAACATAGGAATGTCATTTCACAACTTTCCGTTAATACGTGGATTTTTTTTTTTCAGGGTAGAATTTCAGAACAAATTCTACGTTGGTGCAGGCACCAAATTTGTTCCTTTCTCATTCAGTCTACTTTCATCCAAGTTCAATAGCAATGACAATGTGGCGTGATCATATTGCTGTAACCACAAGCTTTCAGATTTATGGAGAATTATCATGTTATAGAATTCTACGTATGTTGAATTTCTTATCAGAAAAATTCCGTCTTCATTGATTGCCTTATGATACAGCCAAATAATTCTGTAAGATATACCTCTTCCTCATATGTTAAATATTTTGTAAAGTTTACCAATTTTGGATATACAAATTTCTTTTAGTTTTTATGATGAGCAAGTATAAGTTAATGCCAAATGTTATGTTAAACTTATTTTTTAAAATGTAGGATGGGGGAGAGAAGCCAGTTTTGAGTGGCTAATTGAAAATGGTCTTAGATACTTGATTCCTTTAGACTTTATTTTAAAAAATACAGTTATTCTGTCACCAGAAAGTGTCAGATAATATTTTCCAACAGCTAAAGTAAGCATAGTTTTTAAAAGAATTTAATGGTTGGTAATCAGAAGATTCACATTTATTCTGCTTGATTCAAAAATATGCAAACTTTTTTTATTGTGTGCGATCTAGAATTACAAGTAGAGGGTTGTTTCTACAATTTTGTCTTGTTTTAATAATTGAGGAAAATGGGATAAAATAACAAAACAGTTATCCCACTTGTATATTTTTTTAACGACTCTTATCCTGTTATCCTTACATAAAACCAGTTACGATCATTGTATGTTTTGAAAGATAAACTGTTTACTGAGCCTCAAAACCTAGGGTGACTGGAGAAGATACAATGTGGATAT
Organism: Tarsius wallacei; assembly: GCA_963574415.1. Lineage (NCBI taxonomy): Eukaryota > Metazoa > Chordata > Mammalia > Primates > Tarsiidae > Tarsius > Tarsius wallacei. The sequence continues at coordinate 6,623 of CAUYQG010269223.1, forward strand.
GATCTGAATGTGGTGACCAGCTTAGTTGGTGTTACTGAACCAAAAGGTGTCGACTGAGTGGAAGAAAGGTGAAAAGTAGTATGTTTTATATTTTTATAACAAAATAAATGTAAATTAAGATGTTTTACCACGAAGACTTGCCCTTAGCCTTGAGAATAGTATTTTACTTTCAGATTATTTCTAGATAAAGGTCTGATAAAAGTATTTAGAGTGAATTTAAACTTTCAAACACTGTTTAGATCAGTTGAAAACAAATTCTTCTTATGCCATTAATTTATAATCCTTAGTTTAAACCCATCTATTCACTTAACAGTTAGTTCTTCATGCATTTAGGTCAGTCCTATTGAACGTCTGGATCTAGTCTTGGTTCTTGTAAATTATGTTAATTTTTCATGTTCTACTTCAATTGATCTTAGGTCATATTTTCAAAAAGAAAATGGAAAATTGTGAGTGAGTCACACATGTTAAAAGTCCTGCTTGCCCCTTACTCCTTTCGCTTGGATGATGAGCCCTTCGTTATGGTAGCAGAGTTTAAGCATTGGCAGGAAGTGTCAAGGCTGAGAGGCAGAAACTGAACAGCGGATGACTTAGCCGTGATTCTAGAGTTAACCTTTTCTTTTTTATGAATTAAGAAGGATTTATTATTAAAGGGAAAATGTTGTGAAGGACACAGTGGGCCCGACAGCTGCGAGAACGTCTGCTGTTGCCTCTAGAACTAACCCTTGCCAGTTGCAGTCAAGATTCTGCGCTGTCACTGGGTGAGAAGTTGCCCAAAGCCAATTTGGATTTACTACCTTTTGTCCCTCATATTCAGTTACCAAGCATAAAGGATGCTGATGAAACCCCTGCATGCCTCTGTTCTGTGATGTCATTACTTCTATTGCATAAGAGCTGCTTTCACCGTGGCTGATGCCCCACACGTGGCTGTTGTGTTATATCACTCTGAGGATCTGTCATGAAAGCAGTGGTGACTCCTTCATCCCCAGGAAACCTGAGACTTCAGGGTGTTATTAGCTGATTAGTAAATAAGGGACATTCAGGAGCTGCTGGAATTTTTTATTGCTTCCCACTGGTAATTGTTATGGGGCCACTTTTTAATTCTGATTTACACCTCTTAGCAGGATATAGAATAGAGTGCAGGCTCACTTTCCAGGCGAAATCTGTGTCATAGTTATGTAGAATGTAATGATATGAAAAATTAATTAATAATCCTAACTTTTATGAAATAACTCTCTGGAAATATAGTTTGATATGGTATCTTGTGGACATCAGGGGAAACTCCACTTCTATATAAAGCCATTGGCTCAGTGTCATGTTACCAGAGTGGTTGTTCTGTTTTGTTTTTAAGCTATTTGCCAGAACCTATTATTTATACAGTTTTCAAGACATTCTTTATTCCCTTGATAGCAAATAACCCAAGGGAAAATGGTCAGTTGTCTGGATGATGCTAAATATGATGAAAAGAAATGTCATGACAGCCACATTTTCTAGTTTTCATCCAGATGTTTATTGCCAAGTGTTAATGGAGTCCCGAAATAAAAGCCCAAGTGATTTCTTCAGTAAAATTTGGTCTCATTCTGCCAGCGTGGAGGCCGTGCTGTGGTGACATAGCCATGGTCAGGGAGTGAGCAGGGTGTTCTGGTAGGGGTTGTGGTAAGCCCTGTGAACTTGCCCTCGTTGACAGGACCTTGGAGAGACTCCTCCTTCCCCAAATGTTGCGCTTTGCTTGTTTCTGGAATGGGTATCATAGAACAGCCTTCCGGTCTCAGTGCTCATTCTGCTGTAGTTTAATAAGGCATAGGCTATCTATAGCATAGGTAATGCTTATGATGTTTAGGAATTAGATGTTCAGACATCTTAGAGCCTGATTCATTTTGGAAAGCAAAACAAAAAAACAGCTGTTCTGCAACCTGCATTTAAAAACAACACATTTTTCTGTTAAAAATTTAAAGCCAGATTTGCTTGCATGCCATATGGAATGTCTCCAGGAAGGTTATTAAGAAGCCTTAGTTCAAGATGATGGAAATCAGGCAGTTTGGGGTAATAGTTTTCCTACAGTCAGGCTATTAATGCTGAGCTTTGGTTTAGCATTTCGAGAAATGTTTAGAACATTACACTTGTTCCTTAATGGGAAAATCCAACATGAAAGAAGGCTAGGTTCTTGTAATTTAGAGGCTCAACTCCTTGTGCAGGGAAATGACAGGGGACGAGTTAGTATTCTGCTTCACAAATGCATGAAAGGACACATTTGCATCTTCAATCAGTATTGAACTTCCTTTTGCTAATGACAAATAAATCTATATTTTTAAAACATGGGTGTGTTGCTTTATTTTGCTCTGGTTTAGCTGGAAAGCCGGAGAATTCGCTCCTTCCCTGATCCCATATGTCAGGAGGAACTGTCCCTTCTCGATGTATTTGTCCTCCAGTGGCCTGGGGCTGTGACCGTGGTCCTGCCGTTTCGCCTCTAGCCTTTGCCACCTCCGAGATGCCGTGACCTCGCTGCCTCAGCTTCCTTTTCTGCAAGATGGGCGTGCTGCTCACAGACGGGGGTCGTGAGGACTGCCGCCGGCAACGCCGGTCCAGAGCGCCCCCAAGCCCGGCGCCCAGCGGGGGGCGTGGGCGGTCGCTCCCGCGGCAGCACGCCCAGACCTGTCGCGCGGGGGCCGAGCGCGCTGCCGCCCTGCTCGGGCTCCTCCGCGGACGGAGGACCCACACGCCTCGGAGGCGTGGAGGCCGGGGCGGGCGGGGGCGCGGCCGGGACCTCGGGCTGCGCGCCGGGGGCGGGGCGGGCGGCGGCCGTTGCTAGAGGCGCTGTTGCCGAGGACGCCGGCCGGGATCCCGGCTGCGCGGCGCCATGGACGACCTGCGGGTGCTGTGGATGCGCGACCGCCTGTACGCGGCCTTCGGCCTCACCGACCCCCAGATCTTCGAGGAGCTGCTGAACCGCGACGACGGCCAGGCCGAGGACCTCATCCTGCACTTCCTCAACCAGGCGAGCGAAGAGGAGGGCGCCTCCGTGCTCTTCTTCTACCGCACGGTGGTCCCGGAGGAGCTGGAGCTGGGTGAGCCCCGCCGCCCCCTTCCCCCACACCCCCCTTCCCCCACACCCCCCCTTCCCCCACACCCCCCCCCCCGTCCGTCTCCTCCCTCCTCGCCCCCGACCCCGCGGGCGTGGGGGCCACAACCGGCCTCGGTCCCAGTTGTTGGCCCCACACACCTCCCGGGCCCGCCTGGAAAGTTGGGGACTGGGTGGAAAGTCACAGCACGCGCTTACTTGGTCCCACGAAGCGGGTGTGCTCTCACCCCCACTTCGGAGATGAGCAGATTGGCGCAGAGAGGGCTGAGGCCCTGGCCCTGGGCCACGTGGGCCGTCGGGAGTCACTGCCCAGCGACCGCCGGGGCTGCGGAGAGCCCTGCCCAGGTGCTGCCCGGGACCCCCAGCACCCTCACTCTGCTTGAGGTCGCAGGGTCGCTGGAGGGTCAGAGGAGCACCCTTTTCTATTTTTCCCTATGTGTAAAGGAATGCCAAAAGCAAAGTTTCCCACAATTACAGATTTTGTTTTGTTTATTTTTTTGAGATGGGGGTCTCTCTCACCCAGGCTGGAGTGCAGTGGCATGATCCCGATGATCACGGCTCATGGCAGCCTCGTCCTCTTGGACTCAGGAGATCCTTCCACTTCAGCATCCCGAGTAGCTGGGACTACAGGCGCACACCACCATGCCCAGTTGATTTTGTTTGTTTGGTGTTTTTTTTTTTTTGTAGACGAAGTTTCCCTATGTTGCCCAGGCTGGTCTTGAATTCCTGGGCTCAAGCAATCCACCCGCCTTGGTCTTCCAAAGTGTTGGGATTACAGGCATGAGTCACCATGCCTGGCCAAAAAGATTTCAAATATTTATGTTGAGCAAATGAGCATCTTAAACACAAAAAATGACAGTGACTGGTGCCCAGAGCCTCTCGGGGGGGGGGGTCTGCAGCCCCAATGACTGGTCTTGCCCCATCTCAGTAGGCCCAGGGATACAGAGACGGCACTGGAGGGACCAGCACTGGGTGAAACGAGGAGACAGGACAGAGTGCAGGGACACTCAGACAAGCACATGACGGGAAAGAGAAAGGGAAATTCAAAAGTTGCCTCCTTGCAGGGACACCAGCATGGAACACAGCCATCGGGAATGAGTATGACATCTATCTCAGCCTCCTGGACTGTTCTTTGGGCCCCATAAGGACTTGCAGATCTTCTTTAGAGCCTCTTACTGGGTGGGGGGTGGCAGGTGCCCAGCAGACCCCCTTTTTTAAAGGTATGAGGCACATCATTTTTATTTTATTTTATTTTAATGTATACATTTTTGATACATGGTCTTACTCTGTATGTATCAGGGTGCAGTGGCATCATCCTGGCTGACTGCAGCCTAGACCTCCTGGGCTCAGGCAATCTTCCTATTTTAGCCTCCCAAGTAACTGGGACAACAGGCATGTGCCACCACATCCAGTTAATTTTTTTCTTTTTTTTTGAGTTGGAGTCTCACTCTGTCACCCAGGCTGGAGTGCCGTGGCACGCTCATGGCCACCCTAGCATTGACCTGCTGGGCTCCAGCAATCCTTCCGCCACAGCCTTCCAAGTAGCCAGAACTACAGGCGTGTGCTACCGTGCCCAGCTAGTTTCTGATTTTATTGTAGGGATGAGGTCTCGCCAAGTTGCCCGGGCTGGTCTTGAACCCCTGGGCTCAGGCGATCCACTCGCCTCGGCCACCCAAAGTGCTGGGATTACAGGCTGAGCCACCAAGCCCAGCCCAGTTAATTTTTTAAAAATTTATTGTAGAGATGAGGTGTCACCAAGTTGCCCAGGCTGATCTCAAACCCCTGGGCTCAGGCAGTCCTCTCGCCTCCACCTCCCAAAGTGCTGGGATGACAGGCATGAACCACTGCACCTGGCCTCATTTATTTTAAATATGCCTTATTTCAATGTAAAACAGGTATTCATTATCGTGAGACCCAAAACCACAAATAACAAAAACAAATTGCTAGTGGCACCCAGAGAGGTGACCATATGATAACATTTTGGAATCTAACCTTTCAGTCTTATATATTTTTTCCCTCAGGCAGACCTTGGACATGGACATCACATTATATCGGGACCTCGAATTTAGGTGCTTTCATTATCACCAAGTGAAACTATGGATACAAAAATGCCCTCATGGGACTGACCGTTTAACATATACCACAGTTTCAGGATTTTGTACTCTTAAAAAAATTATGCCAAGACCCTAAAAATGGCCATGACTTGGACCTTTTGCAGAAGCTCTCTGAGGGCTCCTGTTGACCGTGGTTTGGCTGTTTTCTGCTTGTGTTTACTAGCACAAGTTTAGTCCAAGTGTCTCCACCCTGTGTGGAAGCAGAGTTCAGTTTCACTTCAGAGGGTCCCTCTGGTTAATTTCGGGACCCTCCGAAGCGTGCTCAGAGATTCCTGCTGCTGTGACTGGTTTCCGGCTGCCTTTGCCCACGGTCTTCCCCTCGGTGTCTGGCTCTTCTCCCCCATCACAGTGTGGTGAGACGCTGACGTATATTCTCTGCCGAGGATGCCAACTCTGGACACCCTCAAATCTACTGATCCTGGAGGTGCCTGGTCTCATTTTGTCACTTCACTCACTCTCTGCCTGTCGAACCTACATGCTCACACGGACCCTTGCACAGTTTTATTGGATCCTTTTGGGGGTCTCTGGTCCAAAGGACCTGCAGAGAGGCCAGTGTGTCTTGCTTCTCTCTTTCTGTCTCTCTCTCTCTCTCTCTCTCTGTCTTTGTCTCTCTCTACTTCTCTCCTTCTATCTCCCTCCCTCCCTCTCTCTCTCTCTGTCTCTCTCTCTGTCTCCCTCCTTCCCTTTCTGTCTATCTGTCTCTGTCTCCCTCCCTCCTTCTCTCTGTCTTTCCCTCCTTTCCTCTCTTTTTGTCTCTCTGTCTCTCTCTCTGTCTCCTTCCATCCCTTCCTCTCTCTCTCTGTCTCTCTCTGTCTTCTTCCCTCCCTCCCGCCATATGTCTGTCTCTCTGTCTGTCTCCCTTCCTCTCTCCTTCCCTCTCTGTCTCTCTCTCTCTCTCCTCTGTTCCTCTCTTTCTGTCTCTATCTCTCTCTTCCTCCCTCCCTCCCTCCCCCCTTTCTGTCTCTCTGTCTCTGTCTCCCTCCCTCTGTCTCTCTCTGTCTCTCTCTTCCTCTCTCTGTTTCCCTCCCTTTCTCTCTCCTGCACCTCCTCTGGTCAAGACTTTGCTCTGCTCCTAGTTAAATATGGTAGGAATGAAGACATGTAGACACTGGGGAAGGTGGTGGAGAGGGAGGTGGCGTCTATACTGGAAGCGGCTAGCCCAAGATGCTGCTCCATTGGGCCCACACGTGTTCTTTCTTGAAATAACAAAATGGAATTGTACTCTACAATTAGTAACTTGCTTGCATTTTGACAACTCCACAAGTATTATCAGAATGCATATTCTCTGAAAAATGCACATCCTATAGAATTATATAAAGTAAAAAGTGAAAAAGCAACCCTTCCCCATCCCTCAGGCCACGGTCCTCCTGCTTCCTGGTGTAACTACTGCCCCTTTGGTGTGGTGTGTATCCTGTCGGCTTCTTTGTCAAATTCTCTCTTTCTCTCTCTCTCTGTCAATTTATCTGTCATTTATTGATCTCCATACATGATCTATCTACCTTCTATATCTTTCTCTGTATCATGATAACATATAGACATATATAGAGTACCCAAAACTATAGATAAAATCACACTATGCACATTATTTTGTGACCCCTCACATATTGTGGAGATGTTTTCTCATGGCAATACCTGCAGATCTACCCAACTTTATTGATTCTGAGTTTGTAGGCATACATATTAGACATTTGCTCATTCCCTCATTCATTGGCATTTAGCTTTCAGAATATTTCATTCTACAAACAATGTCCATCTGTCTGCACGCTTTGTGCATTTCCAGAGGATAGAGGTATACAAACAGAATTGCTGCTGGAACAAGTATGCACGTTTACAGTTTGGTGGGTCCTGTCCATCCACACCCCAGTAATGGTAGTCAAGGTGTGTTTCCCAACAGCCTTGCCGACACTGGATATTGCCATTTTTTTTTTTTTTTGAGTTGGAGTCTCACTCTGTTACCTAGACTGGAGTGCAGTGGCCGCTCCCGGCCACTGCGGCCTCGACCTGCTGAGCTCCGGCGATCCTTCCACCTCAGCCTTCCGAGTAGCTGGAATTACAGGCATGCGCTACCACGCCCAGCTGATTTTTTAAATTTATTGTAGAGATGAGGTCTCGCCAAGTTGCTCAGGCGGGTCTCGAACCCGCGGGTTCAGGCAATTCACTCACCTCAGCCTCCCAAGTACGGGATTACAGGCTGAGCCACCGAGCCTGGCTGATATTGCCAATTTTTTAGATTTTTTTTTTTGATTCGGAGTCTCATTCTGTCTCCCAGGCTGGAGTGCAGTGACATGCTCACGGCCACTGCAACCTCGACCTGTTGGACTCGGGTAATCCTTCTGCCTCAGCCTTCCAAGTAGCTGAAACTACAGGCACGCGCCACTACGCCCAGCTAACTTTGTTGTTGTTGTTGTTGTGGAGACAAGGTCTCCTAAGTTGCCCAGGCTGGTCTCAAACCCCTGGGCTCAGGCAGTCCTTTCACCTTGACCTCCCAAAGTGC
>CAUYQG010269232.1:0-27818 GCA_963574415.1 Tarsius wallacei
GGGCATTATTATCCAAATGTACTATTCTAGAAGGGGAGAGACCCCCCTAAACCAGAATTTATTTATTAAAAATTGTGTATTTATTTTTACATGTTTAAACTTCAGTCACCTTCAAAGTACTCTCCATTTGATGCAATACACCTATTGAGATGCTTTTTCCACTGCTCAAAACAGTCTTTGAACTCGTTAATTTTTATGCCTTTTGGCACTTATGCCATTTTTGTTTCACCCCTTCTACACCAACAAAATGTTTCCCTCTGAGGACTTTTTTCATACAGAGAAACAAAAAAAAAGTTGCTCGGGGAGAGAAATCAGTGAATAGAGAGGGTGGGGCACAGGGGTCATGATGTTTTTGGTCAACAACTGGTAAACAATTAGCACAGTGTGGGCAGGTATGTGCGTACATCACGTATCATGAAACGGGCAAACATTGAATGAATCTCCTCCCCTCCAAAAAGAAAACTGCATTGAAGCTGAATGCAGCCCCTCACAACAACACTAGCTGGTACACTTATGCTGATGGGTTCCCAGAACACTTATCTAGCGGGAGATTTGTGCTACAAGAAGCCCACCATCCAAAAGATAATTCCATTTTTTTCTGGGTCCGCCCTCATATTCCTTAAATTATTCCCTCCCTTTAAAGCAATGTAAACAGTGTTCTGATTTAACCACTGATATTTCCAGGACAGGCTCATACTGTATCTGGAGGTAGCGAGTTTTGTTCAGTGGGTGAGGTAGTCTCAGAATCAGAGAAAGGAGCATTCTAGTCCAAGGCCTTTATTCGATGGAAACAGACCTAGAAAGGCCAAGTGACTTTTCCAATGTCACACAGCAAAGAGGGATTAGCTCTCACATCTACTTCAGAGCCACTCTCACCTTTGAATGTGAGGGCGAGGTGATGAGTGCAGCTAAGATGTCCTGCCTGGGGAAGGCCATATGGCTCAGACCCAAATGGTCACTGTTCTTGATCCAAAATGCAAGTGCCACACCTCTCCTTGGAATACACCACCTCACATCCCCCATAAATGACAATATCCCTGGCTCCATTACTCTGTTCAAGAGACTTCAACCCAAGTGTCATTACCAAATAATTCCTGGCTTCAGCTCTCAGGGTCACTGAGCACTTGAACGTCTCAGGCTCAAAGAAGATGCATTTTCTCTTTCTGCTGATATAACATTTTTCTTTTAAGTTTGACACAAGAGAGTTTCATCAGCTGGATATGAGAAAAGCTACTCAGTTATAAAAAGTCAAGAACCTCTTAGCAGCAGTACATTAGTGACTGGCTTGGACAGGATGACAAAACAGAAAATAGTCCATTTTGGATTCCATTAAAAATAAGAACATCGCCTATTATGAATAAGTGGAAATATTAAAGTACATACATTATTGTCATTTGCATTAAAACAGTAACTAAATTTTCTCCCATGTTCTTACCTTATTCCCTTTATGGAAGAGGCTGTAAAATTCCATTCATGGATTTGTTTCTGCAAGTATAAAAGCCAGAGTTCAACAGCTTGATTTTTTCCTAAGCAAAAGACCATTTTTTTTGTTTCATTCTATGGTCAATCATTTCTGCTATTTTAACTTTCAGCATTTGGAGGTAGAGCAATATACCTTGTATAACTCAAAACATTAGAAACATTTTCTCATATGTTATAAAAATTCACTTGTCTCTCTAATCCAGTTTAGAGCAAACAATATAAATTTGAAATAACAATCTGAATTTGAGATGGAAATAATAAGTACATAGTGAGTAGCTTTTCATCTTCTGTCAACATAATAGGCAAACTCTAAAACAATAACGAAAAGAGCCCACTTAAGTTGAGTGACTTGCAAAAATGTTAGGAGAAGCAAGACTGTGGTAAACACCATTCAGCATTCAGCATTAATCATTTCCTTTTCTCCCTGGATACGTATCTGAACTACATTTCCCAGCCTCCCTTGCAGCTAGGTGGGCCAAACAATGGAGTTCTGACCAAAGAGATGTAAGCAAAAGTGATGTGCTTCAGTTACAGGCCTGGCTTATAAAAACCTCCACAGCAATCTTCTACCTTCTCTTTCTCCATCCATTGCAAGATGGAATGGGCCCCCCCCCCTGCCAATCTGGATATGACTTGAGGTATAGACAAACTTTTATCATGTTAAGACATTGAGATATGGGGGCTGTTTGTTTTAGCAGCTTGTCCGCCATGAGTAATCGAAAAATGAACTGGAATGTCAAGTAGTACCAAGGTGTACTTAGAAAAAAAAAAACCTCTGTACCCACCCTCCACTATTATTCCTTGTCTTAAACTTTGCACAAAGCTAAGCCTCAGAAGGCTCAGAAGGAATGTCTGAGATTCCCATGTCAGACAATCCATAGGCTATGATACCAATACATCACAACTGTAGAAAATAATTTTAAGTAGGAAAATCAATTTGGTTGGCTTGAGGAGTGTCATAAATGACCAACTAAGTCACCCAGGGAAGAGAAGTTTAAGAGCCAAGTGACTGAGCATATGGCTCAGGAAAGCTGCCATGAGCAGCTGGGTGACTAGTTTCCCATCATCCTGGAGCAATGACAACAGGAACAGACTGGAAAGATGGTTCCCAATGGGTATAGATTCATTTATACATTAAGCACCTACAGTATGCTAGGCAAGGTACCAACACTGAAGACACAGCAGAGAACCACAAAGTCCCCTGTCCTCATGGGGCTTACATACAACTGAGGGGAGATGAACAATAAAATTAAGCAGTAAAATAAAAGCACGGGGAGGGTGAAAAGTGCTATGAAGATAAATAAAGCAGAGAAGGGCATTAAGGTGGGGCGGGGGGCCATGCCGTTAAACTGGATGCTCAGGGAAGACCCTGATGATGATTTTTGAACAGAAAGCTAAGGGAGGTGAAGGAGTGAGCCATGAAGATATCTGGGGGAAGAGTTCCAGGTAGAGGGAAAAACAAGTTTAAGGACCCTGAGGCAGGAGTGTGCTTGGCATGTTTGGAGACCAACAAGGAGGTGAGTGTGGCTGGAGCGAAGTGAGTGGGGAGGTAGGGAGTAGGATAGGAAGTTGGGGGGCTCATGGGAGCAGATCACACAGGGCCTTGTAGACCACTTTCAGGACTTCAGCTTCTACTCTACATGAGATGGGAAGGCACTGGAGGTTGTGAAAGATAAAAGGATATGAAAGCCATCCGATCTAATCCAACTGCATAGAAAGGCTGAGAGTGATTCAGAGCAAAGTATGTTCGAAGTCACTCAGAGATGACACAAGTGAAGAGCATGAATCTCCCTTTGGATTCAGGTCCAGAAATGTGAACCAGGGCAGACTCAATACAGCCTTGTTTGACCTACATCCACATGAGTTTTCAAAGTATTCTCAGATGGTGGATCTGCTTCAGGGTAGTTTTGCGGAGCTTCTTGATTTGAGAGGAAGATTTACTAGCTAAGAAATAAACAACACAGACAACTTCCTCTTTCCTTTTATGTCATAATCAACAGGCATTTGGCAGTTGGGGTAACTGTTCTGTAGCTCCTACAGATATAAACATATAGAAGTCATTCATGGGCTTCTATATTTAGGGAAGAATTTAAAAACTGACAAATAACGAGCCATAGGATGTACTTTTGTACAGGATGCAGGCAACCAATCAGGTAGCCTACAGACTAGTGGAAGGAATGAAAGGGCAGTTAAAGATGGCTTTGCAAGAGCTAGGAAGTCCATGGAGGAAGAAGGATGAGAACAAAGCACTGACAGAAGCCCCTGCAGGGCCAGCTCAGGGTCTAGTAAGAGGCTATCTTGACTGGCACCTAGAGCTGGAAAGAAAGAAGAAGAAGGGGAGCAGGATTGTATAGGGAGGGGTTTGAACACTTGGTAAAAGAGTCTAAATTTTATCTGAAAAGCACCAGAATCAGTAAATGGTTGGGGAATATCAAGAAAACCAGGATAAGTGCTTTTAGAAAATATTATTAAACTTTTATAATACCACATAGCATTCATTCAGAAAAGGGCACACAGATTGACAGTGATCAGCTCAATAAAATTTCACGATATGAGCGCCCCCTGCCCCCACAACCAGCATCCAAATCAAGAGACAGAGCATTAACAACGACCCAGAAGCCTCCTGCTCTGTGCAGTCTCCTGGCAATGGCATGCTGAATGCAGTTAGCATCAGCTTGGGAAGGCGGGTTCTGCTCATCTCTTCCTAATCCCATGTTCAGTGACTTGATGTAGGTTGTTTGAAATGGCCATGTGGGAGTATTTACACCACGGAAATCAGCAAACACTATCAATTAGCCTGTGTCTCCAGAGAGTTGGTTGTTCAACATTTTCCAGCATACCACGGCCTCCTTATTTCCAACATGTTTCTGAATTCTTAGCTAATAAACCAGGAACCTAATCTCATTTCACAGTGATGTTACATGTGGATGTGTATATGCATATATGTGTCCTCTTCCCACCATCCATAGCCCACAAGGAAAATATGCAGCACTGTGTAGAAAAATGTCATCTCACTTTAGGCAAATCTGCTTGCTTTCAAAATCTGCAGAATTTCAAAATTGTAAATGAAAGCAAAAGCAAAGGATTCCTCTAAAAAAAGGCAATTTATATTTCTCTCAGATGTTTCCTCTGACAACTATGAGCACTTGTGCAAAACATTTCATCAGTCAAGGAAAACTAGCATTTGCTGCTAATATAGTTCTTTTCTATTCCTTATTACAGACTATATACAAACAAAGTAAAACATTCATAACTAGTAAGATATATGTAGCAATGGAAATTTACATTAGGGGCCAGCAATAGGATCAAATGCGGTGGGCAAAGTTTGTAGAATTTCATGAGGTCAAAACTATCTTGTGGAAATCAAACGTGCCGAAAGGAAAAAAAAAAGGGGGGACTTTGCAACAACTTGGATGGATTTAAAGCCTACCATACTCAGTGATCTATCACAGAAACAGAAAACTGAGTACCACATGTTCTCACTCATAAATGGACCTTGAACAATTATCATAATATTATAAGAAAAGGATTGGCAGTAGTGGGAAACTGCCAGGGGAGGAGGGGCACACTTCATCAACAAGGGTATCTGCATAATGAACATTTGTATACCTAACCCTGAATTGTACCCCACATCTTTAAAATAAAAAAATTTTAAAAACTATTTTGTTTTAAAAGTACAAAGAGTCACTTGAATAGCATCAGTGTTTTCTACAGCTACTTATCAAAATATGAGACATTTTGTACCTATTAAAATAGATTACAAATCAGAATTTTAAAAATTCTCTTGTATCACAGCAATGTCAATGACACAAAGAAAATAACAAAGTTGGACTCTGGGATGAGAATTTCAGCCCTGGGAACAGGGTGCTTCGCGGGAGGCAGCACAAAGGGAACATGAGCAGGGCTGAGCAGTGGGGGAGGTCTGCTGATGTTCTGGTTCTTGACCCATGCTGGCTACGTCAGTGTGTTCACTTTGTAAAAATCCACCAAACTGTACCTTTATGCACTTATCTGTATGTATGCTACACTTCAATAACAGACTGCAAAATCCAAAAACAAAGAGGTCAATTAAATAGAAGAAACATGCATTCTTTAAGTGAGATATATCTGTATGAACACCATGTTTGTACTTCATTGTAGTTTGAATAGCTCTCCTTTGTACTCAAATACTTAATGTACAAAGTTCGGGGGGGAAAAAAGCCACAAGCACATCTGGGCAGTCCATCTTCACCAGTGGCTGCTGACTCTATTTTCAGTGATGAGAAGATTGCTCCAGTGTTAACTACAGGACAAGGTAACTGGCCTACACTTGAGATATTATGACTATTTCTGATGAGGAGTTTCTAGTATGAAGCTAACCCTATGTTTACCCTACCCTACAATGTTGCATTTTATTTTTTTAAGATATTGCTTATTTTTTACCTAGTTAAAACATAATCGTTCACACTCTTGTTTCCAGGAACAAAAGAAACCTTCTTTGCCAAGTCAATGGCAGAACTCTCCCCATAGTTCATGAAAGCACATATACAGCATAATAAACCTATCTGATGCACTTGTTAAAGGGGCTGTTGCTTTATTACTGCAAAATTGATGAATGAAAAAAGTGGGTGAAGTGCTTTTGATAAACAGAGATGAAAATATTGCTATTCCACTAAACATCAGGCCCAACCCAGTATTGCTATGATATCTTTAACCTCTTTAACAGGCAATGAAAGTCTCTCCTCTCCTGTATTGCTGGTGTGAGTATAAATTGGAATGGCATCAATTTGACAGCAACTATCAAAGTTTCAAACATATGTACCCTTGAGTCCAGCAGGTCCTGAAACACTTCCATGAGAGGATGAGAGGGTGGAGATGCCAGGATGCACACTGGCATATTGTTGGCAGAAGTTAAAAATGGCGGACCTTAATGTGCATCAGTACCCACATGGTGAAATTAAGTAGGGTTCGTCCACACCAGGAAATACACCAATATGACATGGGGACATAGGGCATATGACGTTTTAAAACTCAGGTGGAACATTGTCTGCTATGTGCAAAACTGTCCATGATGTATGAAACAAGTTGCAAAACAATAAATAAATGCTTTATGGTCACATTTTAATTTAAAATACCTCTGTATGTACATGGCATCTAACACATGTTCATTACATACATACAAAAGTGAATCTAGATAAAGGATAAACGGATATCCACCGAATCACTAGGAATAGGAACAGGGACCAGGTTTGGGAATATGGAAGGACTTGCCCTGTGTTTTCCCTATCTACTTCCTTATGGCTTAACTTAAAAAAAAAAATCTGTATTTGCTTTTAAGTTTACATATACACACATCCCCCACCCCCATTTCCTCCCACATGTTCACATACACATGACCCCATTTTATACATATACACACAAGAAAATGGAACAATCTACTTTCTTTTCTCTGTGATTATACTCTCTCATATATTCGCATAATTCACAAGTTAAACATGGGTGCCTGTTCTTTCAAATACTCCAATATAGACTCTCCTATCTGAAAATCGAATTGATTACATTGCTCATGACGTTTTTCCTTACCATTTCCGTGGGTGAGACATGCCATAAAGAGACGGTTCTTTCCTCGGCTTCATTGTTTATGGAAACATAAGAAGGCTGGTAGACTTTGGTTGGCTCTATCACCAGAACCTAAAATAAGAACAGATTCTTGTAACACATAGGAGTATAAAACATAGTAGACCTGGCCAGTGAGGAAGAGGGAAGATCTGTACCCAATTAATACTCATTGAGAACCAACTATGTGACAAATACTGTTCCAGAAACCCAGGATACAGCACTGCACAGAAGTCATGGCCTACAGGAAGGCTAAAGAGGAATGGCAAGCAGACAGGGATGGCCATCTCATATCATATAGCGCTCTGAAGAAAACAAGGCAGAATAGAGGTGACAGTGAAATGGGGAGTGCTTCTTTAGACAGAAGAAAAAGGGAGGCGATGGGTATTTTTTATAGAAATAAAGAAGTAGAATGGATGACCCACAGGTGCCAAGTCTGTAAAGATGCAAGGGGACAAAAGAGGTGTCAGTCCACCAGTAAGGTGTTATTTTGTTAACAGAGAGGTGTAGGGCGGAGAAGGAGAAGAAGAGGGCGAGAAGGACTAGGGGGAAAAAGAGGAGGAAAGAGATAGGGAGGGAAAGAAGGAATAAATCTCCAAAACAAACAAAGCAATATGTTAAAGACTGCTAAACCTGGGTAGAGATTACACAAGTGTCTGTTCTGTTACTTTTTGTGCCTTTCAGTAGGTTTGAAATATCTCATAATTAAAAGATTTTAAGACATATTACCCAGCAACAAAATAAGTATCACAATCATTCCAAACAACTCAATTTTTATTAGATATTTAGTGAAATTCTTGATAATAGTATGTTCACAAAATCTCAAGGTATAATTATGGAACACAATTATCTGAAGTTCAATTTTCAAGACACTCACATATCTTACTTATGACTGCTTCTAAGATGGTCATAAAATTGAAACAAAAACTTAATGAAAAGCTAAATGCAATTTTGCTTTTTCAGTAAGGTTTTAAATATTAATTAGTGGCATTGGAGGCAAACCAAAGCTTAACAGGAAACTACTTTGAATTCCAAGTTTTTGCTAATAGTACTACATTGTTTCTGAGGAAAGTTTCTCAATCTCAGCACTACCTACATTTTGGGCTGGATAATTCTTTACTGTAGAGGGCTGGTCTATGCATTGTAGGATGTTCAATAGCATCCCTGGTCTCTACCTACAAGTTGCCAATAGCACCACCATCTCCCCTAGCTGTGACAACCAAAAATGTCTCCGGATATTGCCATATGTCCCTTGGGGAACAAAATCATTCCCAACTGAGAACCACTACTTTAGAGGATATGGTCAACTTTTCCCAGTGAGTGGATCTATCACTTGCTGATAGATAAGATTCGTGGTTATCCTAACACTTTAAATAACTCTATGATATTCTTCCTTTCAGAGTGCTCAATAATTAGATAGCACCTAGTTCCTTTTTTTGAATCTTAAAGAAATGGATTTAGCATATCTTACCGGAAATCTGAGTCCATTAGAAACTTTGTTTGTTGCCTCAAAAATTATATCTAACCAGAAGTTAAGCCGTTCTTGCCTGGGTGAATGTTCAATAATGGGTTTCTTGAAGCGCCGAATTAATAACAAGTTCTGAACTAATGATCGCAGGTACCTGGAAAAATCACAAACACCAATAAGTTAGATTCATAAACTGAAATCAAATCTACTCCCTTTAAAAGAAGTTTCCAAAAAGCTTTACATATTTACTTAAGCTCATATTATGTCACAAGTGCTTCATACACAATTGTTTAGCAGTCACAAAACTAATTAAAAGAAGCCCAAACAGTAGGCAAAATAAGTCCCAATTTGGGGACACAGTGGCCAAAGTGCAGTTGACTCTTGAACAACATGGGTTTGAACTGCACAGGTCCACTTATACGTGAATTCTTTTTTCATTAAACCTATTGGAAAATTTTCTGGAGATTTGTGACAATTTCAAAAAGATTGCACACGTACCATGTAGTCTAGAAATATTTTTAAAAGATTAAGAAAAAGTTAGGCATGTCATGAATGCATAAAATATATGTTTGATTCCAGTCTATTTTATCATTTACTACATAATACACAATTCTATTATTAAAAGTTTTATCAAAATTTACATGCACAAACACAGACCATCTGCATGCAGTCAAGAGAAACGTAAATAAATGTAAAGCGGCAGTATTGGCCAGGTACGGTGGCTCATGTCTGTAATCCCAGCACTTTAGGGGGTCAAGGTGAGATGATTGCTTGAGCTTAGGAGTACAATCCTAAGCAACACAGTGAGACCTTGTCTCTACAAAAAAATAAAAAATTAGCTGAGTGTGGTGGTGTTTGCCTGTAGTTCCAGCTACTTGGGAAGCTGAGGCAGAAGGATCTCCTAAGCCCAGGCAGTAGAGGCTGCAGTGAGCCATGATTGTGCCACTGCACTCCAGCCTAGGTGACAAAGTGAGAACCTGACTCAAAAAAAAAAAAGATACAGTATTTAATTATAACTGCATAAAATGAACTGTAATTATTTCATAGCCACTTCCTGTTGCTATTGTGTGGTGAACGCAAGTGTTGTGTGTATCTGCTTAAAATGCCCTGGGATGCTAATCATCTCATGTGCAGTTCATCTCTCCAGTAAACTGCAGATCACAGTAAAAAGTGATTTCATGTGGTTCTTGAATATTTTTCACAGTGTTTAGTGCAATACCATAAACCTTGAATAACACCATAGGACCCATACAAAGTGTCACGAGTGATGCTGGAAGCGCTCCCAAGAAACAGAGAAAAATCATGACATGACAAGAAAAAGTTGAATTGCACGATATGTACCATAGATTGAGGACTGTAACTGCGGTTGCCTGCTACTTCAAGATAAATGAATTCAGCATAAGGACCATTGGAAAAATAAAAAAGGAAATTCATGAAGCCATCACTGCAGGTATGCCAGCAGGTGCAAAGACCTTGCGCTTTTTGCAAACTACAAAATACATGTTAGTCAACTGTTTATATTACTGGTAAGGCTTCCGGTCAATAGTAGGCTATTAGTAGTTAAGTTTTTGGTACATTTTTGACTGTTCCCCTAACCCCCATATTGTTTAAGGGTCAGCTGTAGTTCAAAATTCAAAGCAATTACAAAATGACAAAATTTCAAACTCATTATCTTTCTAATTAAACATTTTGTTTTGAGGTAATTTTTGATTTGCATAAAGTTATAAGAAATAATACAGAGAAACCCCATATATCCTTAACCCAGCTTACCCCAATGGTCACATCTTGTAAAACTACAGTATGCTATCACAGTTAAGGTGTTGCCAATGACACAGTCAAGATAGACAACATTTCCATCCCCATAAGAACGCCTCATGTTGACCTCCTATGGTCACACCTACTCCCCTCCCATCCCTACCCTCTCCATTACCCCTGGCAACCACTAATCTGAAACTCATTTGGTTTTATTTTTTAAAAACTTAGAATCTGACCAGGTTGATCTTGGTGTTCTAATATCTTGACTCTGACCACACCTACCTTTGCTGTTTTCAGGAAAATTGAATTTTTGAAACATAGTTGCCAGGCAGTGGTGGTGATGCCTTCTCTGATACTAAATGGGATGGTTCAGTTGAAAACATCACAGTATTACATAATCTTTAAAGACAAAGTTTGGCACTATCTTGGGAAGGTAGACTAGCTAGACTCCAGTTGACTCGCTTGGGTATGCAGCAGGCCTGGATTGTCCAAACCCTATACATTCCAAGGAAAGGTTTGGCCCTTAACTAGTCACTAGGAGCCCTTGGGATATCTTGCCATCTAAGATTTTCTCTATTTACCTGGGGCCTTCGGCCATGCCAGATAGTTTATGCTAAAAATATGATTCATAGTAGGGTCCCTGGGCCACACTGCATCAGTCTGACCTCTGGAGAGGCTGGAAACTGAGGTACAAAGACAATCCACGTTGAGCACTCCATGCCCACATGACCCCTCCCCCATAAAAACCTTGGATATCAAGGTTTAGTGAGCTTCCCTGTTTGGCAATACTTTATGCATGTTGTCACACATGATTGCTAGGAGAATTAAGTGCTGTTTATATGACTCTACTGAGAGAGGACAACTGAAAACTTTGCCTTTGCTGATTTAACCTGTATCTTTGCATTGTAATAAACCATAACTATGAATATAACAGCTTTTGTGAGTTCTTCTAGCATATCACAGACCTGAGAGTAGGTAGTCTTGGGGACTCCTGACAACAGGTAACAACAATATAAATCAGCCCAGGTGCTGATATACTGGGAACATATCCACCCTGGGGTCTCCTCTCACTGGAGTCAGCTCCATCTGGCCCAGATGCAGCAACACACCATAGGATTAGGACTCTTCAAACAACAGCCACTCCAAGAGGGCTGGAGGCCCAGTCTGGCTTTGTGTCCTGTCAGCCTCAGAGAATTTCCAAAAAGTTGATGTGGTTTGAGGGCCAAATTTAAGGGGAAGAAATGGCCTCAAACTAGATATGACTAAAGAGATTCCTACCCCTAGGAGTCCAGACTGGCCCACTGAACTGGGAAATAGGAGGTGGCGATGAACACACATCATTAAAAGTAAATGTTTTAAAGTTATGCAAGTAATTCATATGCATTTTAGAAAAATCAGAAAATAGAAGAAAAAACCCTATTAAAAACTTCTTATAAGATTATCTCTCTGGGACAACCATAGTCAATATTTAGGGGAAAAAACACTCATTCATCAATTGTTTATTATACAAATGTCTACTGAGTATCTATTATGAGATTTTAGTAACCAGTAAGATAACCACAATTCTAATGGAGCTTCATGGCTATGGGGAAGTCAGGTATTACCCACTCCTCCCAGACCTTTTCCTAGAAGTCACATACCCAACACACATTTTTAATTAAAATGAGAGAATATAGAACAGTGGTTCTCAAAGTGTGGTTCCTAGAGAAGCAGCAGCTTGTAATTTGTAAATGCAGATTCTCAGACTCTACCCCAGACCTACTGAGCCAGAAATTCTGAGGGTGGGTGCAGCAGTCTGTGTTTTCATCAACACAGTTGATCCTGAAGCATGATACAGTTTGAGAACCACTGATAAAGAAAAATGTACCCTACAAATGGCTTTTCTTACTCTACGATAAACTATGAACACATTGCCATGTCTCAAAGCATTCTTTCCTGCATACTTAAACGACTGCATAACAGGCTAATCCAGGATTGCTGCTGTGCCACCACTTTATTTATTATACTCTATTATTGGTTTTTTAGTTCCAGTTTTCATTTGTGACAAACATTTTATCGGTATGCTGTTTATTATATGCTTTCTCACGAATGCATAACATGTACTAGTAGCAAAGAGCATTTTGCTTTTGAGGATCTAGACAACCTGAAGAAATTAACAAGATAGAGAGTTTAATCTCAGGGACAGAGTATGGAGGAATAGATTGTGTGTATCTGTCTTTCCCTCTCTTCACATAAAAGCAAGTGAACTTTCAGAGCAGTTAGTTCTGCCCTAACTTTGCTTTAATGAAGCAGTCAGAAGGAGAAACATGACAGTTATTATTGTTTTGTGCATTTCCATCCCTTCTCCCTGGGGAAGACATTTCAGAACAAGGTCAGATGTTGAGATGGGCGATGACAATGCACAGACATAACTCACCAGACTGGAGGTTTCAGTTTGAATAACCTCTCTGCTGCCTGGACAGCCTTCCCGACATCGTTGGCCAACATGCTGACATTGAAGAACTGACCCACATCCCAGTAATTGTTCATTTTCTCCAAGCTCCCTTTTCTTCCCAACAAACTGTTTAGTCGGACACCTTAAGAGATTGAATTTTAGATAGAGTCATGAAAAACCTTTCTAGTTTCTGTCATATTGTACCAGCCTTTAGATACAAGACATTATTTATTTTGGCTGCTGTACTGGGTGTGCTATCAGCAAGTAATTTTCCTTTTTAAATAGAACGCTAGTTATTTGAACATAATTTTAATGCCAAATTTGTATAGCCAAGCATCAACATCTGTAATAATAAAAAGCTGTACCTATTTTCCTTAGTTCCATGGAAGTTTCAAATTGCTGTCCAGCGACTATCAGCAAAACTGCAAGGTTAATTCCCGAATACAGAGATGACTGGAGTTCAAACCCTTTGCGATACCTATAATTATAGAACCACCAAATTCATATTATATTATCTTATTGTATTAGAACAAAAATATGTAAATAACGGTACAAACCAACCTTTGCATGAAAGCTTTTGTTACTCTAATTTATCATTTTCCAGTCCCCTCTCATCACCTTTACAAACAGCTACTTGCAACTCTCAAATAACTTTTTTTAAATGTCATAATAGCAACACAGTAACTTACACTAGGGAGTTTTACGTTTTTTCTTCATACAGTTTGTATTTTAAAAATCATAATGATCATATAAAATAGGGAAATCAGAAAATACAAAAGGTACTTCAAATCTATTCTAATCCTATCCCCAAAAGATTACCACAATTTGATATCCAAATCTCATTTTTAAAGTTAGACTCTAGCTGTACATAGAGTTTTTTTCTTTTTTTCTTTTTCGAGTTGGAGTCTCACTCTGTTGCCCAGGTTGGAGGGCAGTGGCATGATCATGGCTTACCATAGCCTCAACTTCCTGGGCTCCGGTGATCTTCCCACCTCAGCCTCCCAGGTTGCTGGGGCTACAGGCACACACCACCATGCCTGGCTAATTTTTGACTTTTTATATGTCCCAGGAAACTGAAGTTCCTAAGGAGTTCCCCAAACTCCCATCTCTGTTCCTTGTTATGTTGCCCAGGCTGGTCTCAATCTCCTTGGCTTAAGCAATCCTCCTGCCTCAGCCTCCCAAAGTGCTGGGATTGCAGGCAGGATCCACTGTACCAGGATCCACTGTACCTGGCCACACAGACTATTTTTATGACATAGAAATGGCACCAATTACAGGCTGTTTCTCCCCAAACCATTGGGGTTTTTTTGCTTAGATCACAACATGGAATTTTTTTTTTCACACATAAAGCAGTATTGCCAGAACCCTGAATCCCAAATAGTTAGAAAAGCAGTGGCATAAAGGGGGGCGAGGGGCAGGGATCTACTTCATTAGGGATAAGGAACAAGATACAAAACTGGGAATATCATTTTTATACCATTTTAATGGTGCCATTTTAACTCTATTCTTTTCTATACATATGAAGTTTCTTTCTCTTCCATGAGCAAGTATAAATATTATAAGTAGGAAAAAGAAGAATTCAATCAACAAAGCCATGACACAAAAACGTCTTTAAGTGGCACAGTTCATACCAAGAACTTGGCAACTAGGAGCAATTTTATCACTTGTGTGACAATAAGAGAATTTAACATCAACAAAACATTAATTCTGTAAGGGAGAAGTTATCATTTAAGCCAGTTAAAATATGGCTTTATAAACATTAGGGTATAATAAAAATATCCTCAGATCAGAAAACATCAAGAAAGTTCTTCCTACCTCAGTCAACAAAATTCAACTTTTTTTCCCCTGCATGTTTTAGGAATTTTAAATTCTGTATCCTACTGGATTTTATTTTTCATTTTCTTTCACGATGAAAAGTTATACCGAGAAGACGACAGAGAGGGTTACTTCTCCATAAGTCAAACAGGTCCAGTTTTGGGGCAGAGAATATTTGAACTCCAGCCAGGACCATAATTCCAGATTTGCCACTAACCACCCCTGTGACCTTAGACCAGCACCATGACCTTGGACCAACCTCCCTCCTCCCAAAGCCACAAAGTCCACATCTGCACTTGAGGGTCTAGGTTAGATGATTTCCAAGATCTCATCTGGAGCCAAAATACTCTGGCCAGAAGACTAAGCTTCATTTGCTCTTGTCCCAACTGCCACGACCTTCTGAAGTGGGTGAAGAAAAACTACTGTGACTTTCTTGAAGGAGCCAAAGGCAGTAACTTCTTGACCTGAGGGTTGAATTCTTGGTCATCATAGTGGGAACATAGCTTCCTGTTTTGGCTTTAGCAAATGTTAGCTTCCCTATAATATCAAGTGACTCCTGTCTACCATATAGTACATTAGGTACTACTGGGAATTAAATAAAAATAAAATAAGGTTATTATTTTTCAGGAACCTACATTATGGTGGAAGGGATAAGACCAATACACAACTAGTGAAAATATAAGCAAGAATGTGATAAATATCCTAAAACCACATAAATTCAAGTCTAGAGGAACTCAAAGAAGATAAATAGGGTCCCAGAGACTTGAAATATGTCATAAAGATGGATAGCAGTGATTTGGAAAGAAAACCTTGGCACAGAAAACAACAGGAAGAGAGATGGGAGTTTGGGGAACTCCGTAGGAACTTCAGTTTCCTGGGACATACACCAGGTACTGGAAAATAAAGCTAGAGGTGGGTTGGAGTAAGTGCTTAGAACACTTAGAATGGTGATCTAAGAGTCTGAGATTTTATATCGTAGGGAGTGAAGGGCTGTGGTAGGTTTTTGAGCTTTAGGGGGAGTAAGCTGTAAATCTATGAAGGAAGGACTGAAGAGACATCAAGCAGGGAGCCTACTTGGAATACTGTTAGAACACTCCTGGCAAGAAGATAAAACAAAAAAAGCAGTGACAGGGTGGTGTGATGGGAAAGGATTGGTAAGAGGTGATGTAAGACTCATGGAGGAGCTGGAAATGGGAACTGACAGTATGGGGAGATAAGTGAGTGAAAGTAATCAAACATTATCGAAGAGCTTAAGCCTAAGATACAGAATCGTAGTAAGAAAGTAAGATATTGGAAGCCATGCCTTTTGGAGAGAAGGAAATGACTGCAGCCTTCAACACATTGAGTCTTAAATACCAGCGCCATCTAAGGTAGAACGGATGGCCAAAGGAGGGGGCCATATAGAGTCACAGTTTAGAACAGAGGCTGGGCTAGAGATCTCCAGCTAAGGGTCCCAAGGTGTGGGAATGGCTGGGATCACCAGAAGTGTGTGTGAACGGAGAGAAGGCAGAGAACAGAGCTTCTCATATGTATGAAAGGAGAGAGAGAAGCGGGAGAAGCAGTTAGAATTGAGAGCAGGATAGCAATGCCAATGGCTCTTACAATGGAAATGGATGAGGTAGGCTGTTGACTCCATCTTCAAAATATATTCAGAATTTAACTTCTCAACACTTTTGTCACTACCACCCTGGTTCAGGCCACCATCTGCTCTCCCTCAAATTACTGCAATATTCTCCTAACTATTCACTGCTTCTGTCCTTGCCCCGTGATAGACTGTTTAATGGCCACAAAATCTTCCCATCCCAATACGCACACACCTTTGCAATGCCACTTTGCTATTGCTTCCATCAAGAGGTGGAATATATTCCTCTACTCTTCTGAAGTTAGGTGGGCCCTGGGATTTGCTTTAACCAACAGCATGTGGCAGAAGTAACCTTGCGTGAGCTCCTGAGCCTAAGCCTCAAGAGGCTCTGCAGGTTCCACCTTCACTCTCATAGAATGCTGCCTACCAGGCAAGAAAGCTGGCCTACCAAAATTAGAACCACATGGTGGAGAACTGAGGAACACCAGCAACAGCCAAGACCAGCTGCCAAATGTGTTTGGGGCCAGTGGGGCCATCTTGGATCTTCCAGTCATACCTATTCCTACAGCTGACTGCAGCTTTAGGTGTAAGCCCAGGCAAAGTCAGCAGACAAACTACTCCCTGGCAAGCCCAAAGAATCACAAGAAGTCATAAATCACTGTTGTCTGAAGTCACTAAGTTTGGGGTTATTTGTTATGCAGCAAGTAATAGCTGATACGCCTCCTAACCATCCTTACTTCTCACCCTCCTTAAGCATGTCCAGCATACTTCCTCCTCAGAGTCTCTGCCTTTGCTGTTCCCTTCACCTGGAACAATTTCTCCAAAGTTATCTGTGAAGCTCACTCTTACACAACTTTCACGTCTTTATTTGCCTTCACTGACCACCCTATTTAAAACTGCAGACCACCCCTCCTAGCCCTCCTACATCCTTCTCCCTGCTTAACTTTGCCCCACAGCCCTCACATGACACCTTACTCATGTCACTCTGTTTGATTTCTCTCACCAACAATGCAAAGTCCCTGAGGGCAGGATTCATGTCTGCCGTGTCTGTATCTGCACCATCTATAAAAGTTTCTGGCACACAGTAAGTCATAAATAAATAAGTGTTGATTAGTGAATAAACGAATGAATAAATGAATGGATAAAGAGATCCCTGGAAAGATAATGCCCTGATGGTGGTGGACAAGCTTCTGGAAACAGTAGCTGGGAAGGAGCATGCTGGGCTTCCTTCTTGCCCCATAAGTGAGTGAACTTGTGGAAAGTGTGTGGCCAGTAGAAAACCCTGTTTCTCATAATTTTCTCTCAGAAGAAGGAATCTGGAAATTCCCAGACCACACTTACTACGATTTATTTTCACTGCCAGTAGACAGGCACACACATACACATAGGAAAAAGAACTGCCTCCTCAGCCTATGTGATTCCATTCTTTGCAGAGTTACACATGCTACTGACTAGGCTGAGGGTTTACCACTCAATGGCGCTGTCTCGGCTGGAGTCATCTTTGCAGTCTGAATCCAAGAAGATGTCCTTGTATATCCTCCCACATAGGCAGAACATATCGGGGGCTGGATGATCACAGCTCTGCAGGACCTGGAGCATGACCTGAAGAGCCTTCTCACGGTCACGTGTGCTGTTTCTCCTGAAAGATACAGGATATAAGATTACAAAATGTCTGTATCAAGACAGTGTGGTATAGATGCATTCATTCTGCTAAAAGTCTGGGTGTAATGATGCTGTACTTGAGCAGGAAAAAAAGTATAAATAACATTTCTCATTTTTAAATGTAGTAACTGCTAAAGATCCACAATAGCAAATCTCATACAATTATACTCAGTCCCTACTTGATCCTCTCTTCAATAACAAAACCATAAGGAAAGGAAAAAATAAGAGAGGAAGGGGAAATCTGTAAAATAAAAAAGACTTAAGGGTCATATCAACCAAATGTGATGTACAGACTGTCTGGATCATGATTAAAACAAACCCACTACAAAAGATGACACAATTGGGAAAATCTGAACACTGATGTTGAGAAATCGTTGTTCACTTTTAGGTAAGATAACAATTATGATTGTGTCTTATAAAAGTGCTTTTAACATTTACAGACACATACTGAAAGATCTGTGAATAAAATGGTATATATTTGCTTAATAATAAATCTAGTGCTGGAGTATGAAGGAGTGAAGGGGAAACAAAACTAGCCATGCCCTAATAATTATCAAAGTGGATAAGGGATACATGGGAGTTTATTATTGTGATGGTTAATTTTATGTGTCAGCTTGACTGGGCTCAGGGATGCCCAGATAGCTAGTAGAACATTATTTATGGGTGTGTCTGTGAGGATGTTTCTGGGTGAAACTAGCATTTGAATCAGTTGACTGAGTAAAGAAAATCCACCCTCACCAATGTGGGTGGGCATCATCCAATCTGTCGAGGATATGAAGAGAATAAAAAGGCCAAGAAAGGGTGAATTTTCTTTTTCTCTTCTTGAGCTGGGACATACATCATCTCCTTCCCTTGAACATCAGAGTTCCTGGTTCATGGGCCTTCAGACTCCAGGACTTGTTTTTGCAGTATTCCCTGTTCTCAGGCCTTTGGACTGAAGTACACCACTGGCTTTCCTGGTTCTCCAGTGTGTAGGCAGCATATCATGGGGACTTCCTAGGCTCCACAGCCATGTGAGCCAATTCTCACAATAACTCTCTTCTTATACATTTCTAGACATCCTATTGGTCTGTTTCTCTAGAGAACTCTGCCTAATACAATTATACTAGTCCCCTAGTTTTAAATATATTTGTAAGAAACAAAATGGCAATTCATTTTCAAAATGTCAATTTGTTACTTCACTTTCTGGTTCTTCCTCCTCTCTTAGCAGGCTTTCTTTTTTGACAGGCTTCCTTTGGTGGACAATGAGACCCAATCAAAATTCAAAAACATGTATTTTACCTTATTTGTGTAAAAACTGCTTGTGTTTTACCTTATTTGTACAAAATTATTGCTTAGATGTTTTCCGAAAAAGTGATGTAACCTCTAAAGTACTTAGCCAATGGAAAACCAAGGGAGGAACTTGCGCTTTAGAAGCATAAATATGCTGGCTGTGACTGCCTTGGTGTGCCTGCTCACCCAGGAGACACGCATTCTTGCAAAAATGAGATTTTAAAAGCTGCTTCACTCCCCCAATCTCTGAGTCTCCATGTCCTGCTTTGACAACAAAACAGGAGGGTCGATTCCACCTCCCACATATTTGAAATTTTACACAATGAAAACAAAAAGTGTAAAAGGTACCAGTCCTGATTTAACGAATTCTACTTCTAGAATCTATAATATACAAATTTTTTTCAAGAATTTTCTGAACTAAGATGTTTGCTTCTTATAGCAGTGAGGAACTGGAAATCACCCAAATGTCTATTGACAGAAGAATGGTAAACTATGTTTTGTAACAACCAAACTATGGAATAACTTGTAACCATTATAAAGGAGCTAGCTGATCCATATTTAATTATACAGAAGAACATCTGTAACATTTCATGGAAAAGAACTGAACAAGATGAACAGCATGATCCTATTCTTTGAAATAAATACTATTTACATACATGCTTATGTACATAGACAAAAGTCTATAAAGATACATATTGAAATGTTCAGAATATCATTGCTTAGATTTATATAAGGTGGTCCTGTGTATGTTTTATTAATAACTATTCTAATAAATGAATAAATAGATGATTCTTCTTAAGTTCCTGGTAATTTTACAATAGACTGTTTTATGCTTTCTTTCCTGAGTACATGTACCACAAAAAATTGCATCATACAAGACAACAAATTAGTACCTAAAACAGTCTTTCTCAACTGGGGTTCCATGACAGCATTAAGTCATAGAGAAAATTATTTGATTATTTGAGTGACTATTTTCTCAGTTCTTCCAAGGATGGTACATGGTCAGCCCCATTCTGGACGAATGAGAGAAATTCATTCATTTCATACAGTGGATGCCACGAGGCATTAGAACTTAATTCTCCTGTGGAACCCAACCCAGGTTGAGAAGGGCTAATCTAGACACTTGGCATCCTTCTGGAAGCCTGCAATAATTAAGCCTGTATTTCAGCTCTGATTTTTTCCATTTGCTACCTTGATCTTGTTCTAATATATTTGATCTTTCCTCTCTTTGTCCTATAGAATTCAGTTTAATCTGCTTGTAAACCAGATCTCTTATTGCAAGTCCACCCATAATATTATTTAATTTTTAAGTGCCAACACATACCAACCCAACTCAAATTTACTAAGGCGTTTAGATAAGTTATAACATCTATGGCAAGAATAGGAAAAAAGTTAAAACTTTAATGAGGTACAAAATTTCTGTATCTGTAATTGGTCAACTTTTGAAGTGTGACATATTCAGAATTCTGAAAAGAATGTACTAAATGCACCTAAATGCTTAATTGTTGATGTGAGTTCTGGTTTGTTTGTCTTTAGGACCAGCTATATCAAGATTTTCCTTGAATTTTTTTTATTAACTTGAAACTTACCCTTGTTACTCAAAACAAAAGGTCTTTTGAGTATAAACAAAAATCAAACATTTGAAAAAAATGAAAAGCAAAGAGATTTTCAGCTTAAAAATCACTTTAAGACAGGTGCTAAACAGCTAATCCCTTTAGTGGTTAGTAATCAGCTTTCAGATCTGCTTATCATTTCCAGATCCCAAGGTATCCAAGAACAAGCCTACAGATAAAAACTCCTGTGTTTAATCAGTCAGCAACATCTGTTTCTGGCAATAAAGTCATTTCACAATTAAGAGAAGGAAACTTTGACAGTGGGTCTGAACTTGGCTGCATATTAGAAGCACCTGGGGAGCTTTAAAAACCCTGGGGCCCAGGCTATACCCCAGACCAATTAAATCAGTGCTTCTTATCCTGGACATTCTGAGTCAATAGGTCTGCATCATTGCTAAATCCACTAAACAATTCTCAGTCCTTGTCCATTTGAACTACATGTGTACTTGACAGTTGGACTACCTTCTTCCTTTATTTGCAGGACACTACACTTGCCAGATATTTCTCCAACTTTAGTCTAATTTTCTGGTTCCTATTCACCTTTCTGACCTTTTAACTTTGGAGTATCCCTCAACACAACACTTGGACCTTCTCTCTTTCTTGGTAACTACACTAGATCCCTTGATGATATCATTCATTGCCATAACTTTACAAACCATCTATAAAGACTCCCAAATTTCTATCTGAGCCTAGGCCTTTCCCCTAAACTCCAGACTCACACATCAAACTGCCTTCTCAGAAACTCCCTTGCATGTCTAATACCTTAAACTTAATGTGCACAAAATCAAATTCTTGATTGTCCCATCAAACCTGTTCTTGGCTGGGTGCAGTAGCTCACACCTGTAATCCCAGCACTTTGGGAGGCCAAGGTGAGCACATCCCTTGAGCCCAGGAGTTCGAAACCCACCTGGGCAACATAGCAAGACTTCATCTCTACAAAAGAACCTAAACAACAACAAAACCCCCCTGCTCTTCTCAGTCTTCCCCTTCTTGTTTCATGGCCAGTCCATTCTTCCTCTTTCTCAGGCCCAAAGTTGGAATCAAGCTTGATTCCTGTAACATCCTTCATTCAACCCGTAAATTTCACTGGCTTTTATTTCAAACTATATCTGAAATTGGCCCACTCCTCATGACTCCCACACTTATGACCCTGGTCCTAGACACTGACATTTCCTGCTTCTGCCCTTACCCCTCTACAATCTGTTCTCAACACAGAAGTCAGAGTGATCCTCTGTATTCTAAGTCAGGTCACTACTCTACTCAAAACTCTCCAGTGGTTGCCATCTTAGAGCAAACACCAATTTTCTTTCAGTGGCCTACAAGGCTCCTAGTTGTTTCTTACTTCCTCCCTTGCCACCCATCACCTACTGTCCTCCAGCTGCACAAGCCTCCTTGCTGTTCCACATGCTGGTCCTTCTACCTGAAATGCTTTCCCCTCATATATTTTCTAATCTTTTTTTGCCATGTCACTTTCTAATAGATGAGGTCTGCTCTGAGCACCGCCCATCCTACTGGCCCTCCTGATCGCCCTAACCTGTTTTAATAATGTTACTTATTTTTTTCTCACCCCATTTTAGAATGTAAACTCTAAGAGCATAGATTTTGAGGGGGGGAGGATCTGGTCTGTTTACTGCTGTGCCCCAAGATGCTTTTTCCACTGCTAAAAATAGTTTTTGAACTTGTCAATTTTCATGCCTTTTAGTGCTTTTGCCATTTTTTGTTTCACCTCTTCCACACTGGCAAAACGTTTCCCTTTGAGGACCTTGTCATCTGGGGAAACAAAAAAAGTCACTCAGGACAAGATCGGGTGAATAGGGAGGGTGGAACACAGGGGTCATGCCATTTTTAGTCAAAAACTGCTGAACACTCAGTGCAGTGTGGATAGGTGTGCCCATCACCCATTATGAAATGGGCAAATGCATTGAAAGACTCTCAAAAAAAAAAATCACAGAAGCATCTCATAACAACACTAGCTGTACACTGATGCTGATGGCTTCCTAGAACACCTACCCAGCAGGGGAAGCCTGTACTACAAGGGGCTCATCCTCAAAAAAATAATTCCAGCTTTTCTGGAAGGTCCCCTCTACGTATTTAGCAGGCTATACTGCCACCTAGTGGAGATAAATAATACATAAAAAAGCAAGTTCATATCTTTGAAAGCTTGCAACTTGAAGGTTCATATGTAGGGGACTTACTGCAATTATTTGACCAAACATATCAAATCATGCACTTAAAATTTTACAGTTTAGCACATGTAAATTATACCTTAATAAAATTGACTTAAAAATACTAGAAGCTGAATGGTTCTTCTGAAAGTCTGTCCTGCTGGGCCTGTCGTTGGTCTGCTTGTCCTCAGATAACATTCCTGGCCTTTCCACTGCCTGCTCTGTATTTAGGGGAGGTGACTCCTCCAGGCTGCTAACTCTCAGCTGACCATAGCCAGTGGAAAGCACTGGGGTAGCCAGTAACTGAAGGATTGCAGGGAAGAAGAAACCAGAGTACTTTCTACCTCTTGATGTGGTTCATGTGGTGGCTCCAGCAACAGCTATGTCTCTTTGGTAGACCTAGCTCCCACCAGCTGGCTCATGGTAGTTCAAGGTGATCCTGGCACTTGGGCTCTAGTAACATCACCTTTTTTCTGGGTCTCTCCAGTCAAGGGGAGGTAGCAGTTTCCTGCCGATACTAATTAATCTCTGGCTACCTTGCAGTTTACATTTTGGCTTCTCAGTTCTTCCATCACCTGTGTAACCAATTTTCTGTATTAAGTTTTCTCTATTTCAAATACTTACAGCAGTTTCTGTTTCCTGATGAGACCCTGAGAGATACACACCTGCCACAAGAAAGCAGGTGTCCCACTCTGAACAGATGCTTTGTATTTACATGTGGGGAAGGGAACAATTGGAGGCGACCTGTGTTTTAGTGTGAGCAATGTACAGTGTCAAAGAAACACAAAAACCAGAATGGTTGTTTTCCTGCTCTACAAATAGGACCTAGTTATGTATCAGGGCAGAAAAAATATTAAATCATCCACCCTAGCTCCCAGCATCCCAACCTTTCCGTCTCCTGGGATCACAAAGCACTCTCTGTGAAGGCTGGGCTCTACAGTGGTCTGGTGGGCCCAGAGATAAAGCTGGGCATTTCTAAGGCTAGCTCTCCCACTCACATAAAGGCAGCAGGAGCTGAAAGGGAGCCCTGCCTGGCCTCTTGGTCCTGCTCTGTAACATGTTACCAGGGACCTCCATATTGATGGATCTAGTTAGACTCTACTTAATTGCGAATTGTAGCAGGTTCACCAAACCTCATTTCTTTCTCTTTTCCCCTGGGAATTCGGCCAGACCACATTTTCCAACTTCCCTTGCAGTGAGATTAGGCCATGAGACTGACTTTTGGCCAGGGAAATGTACAAAGAGTTCATGAACATCACTTCCTGAGTAAGCTCCTACAAACCTCCCTGCTATAGTCAAAAGGTGAAAACAACCCAAACATCCACCAAATAAGTAAAATGTGACTGGGCACAGTGGCTTATGCCTGTAATTCCAGCACCTTGGGAGGCTGAGGTAGGAGGATTGTTTGTGCCCAGGAGTTCAAGACCCGCCTGGGCAACATAGACCTCGTCTCTCAAAAAAAAAAAAATAGCTGGGTGTAGTGGCATGAGCCTATAGTCCTTAGCTACTCGGGAGGCTGAGATGGAAGAATCACTTGAGTCCAGGAGGTTGAGGCTGCAGTAAGCTAGGATGGTGCCACTGCACTCCAGCCTGGGCAACAGAGTGAGACCCTGTCTCAAAAATAAATAGAAGATAGATAGATAGATAGATAGATAGATAGATAGATAGATAGATAGATAGAGCAACTGACCGATAGACCGATAGATAAAATGTAGGCTTGCTGTACAATGTTATAGAACCATACAAAGAAATGAAGTATTGATACATGCTACAACATGAATGAACACTGAAAATATGCTGAGTAAAAGAAGTCAGACACAAAAGACCACATATTGTATGAGTTCAGATATATGAAATGTCCAGAATAGGCAAAGCCATAGAAACAGAAAAGAGACTAGTGGTTTCTTAGGGCTATTAAGTGAGGTGAGAGAATAGGGAGTATTACTAACTGCCCGCCAAAATGGATTAGTGGTTGCTTAGGGAAGAGGAGGGGGATTGAAGGAAACCAGGAAGGGGCCTGCCTGGTAACGGGTATGGGATTTTTGGGGGGAAGGATGATGAAAATGTTCTAAAATTGATTGTAGTGATGACTGTATAACTCTGTGAACATGCTAAAAACCATTGATTTGTATACTTTAAATGGGCAGATTGTATGGTATGCGAATTACATCTCAATAAAGCTAGTCCAAAACAGACCAAAAACCCTCTCTTGCAGTTCACCATGTTCTCTCTTATCATCTGGCTGAAAGGAGAGCTGAGGATCTAAGTGAGGGCAGAGTCTCAGGATGGAAGGGGATGGTTCATCAAGATATCACCTCAAGAAGAGACTGCCCAACCAGGATACATCCACACTGAAATGTTGCATGAGTGAAAGTAAACTTTTATCATGGTAAGCCACTGAAATTGTGGGGGCTGTTTGTTACAGCAGTTACACTAGCCTAATACACAAGTTAACAACACCAAAAAGGCATGGGTTCCCTTGGTCAGGAAGATCTACTCCCCTCTGAATCCTTATCAAATCCTTTTTTTTTTTTTTGCAGTCACCTTGGATCCTACACTAGGAAGACTTCCATTACCACTGACACTGACCTACCACATGCAGACCTCCACTTTTCTGAATTCCCTGCTTTGGGCCATGCCCTACTTCAATGGTTATCTTTGAATGATGGTATTACCAGTAATTACGTTTTTATATTTTTCTGTATATACTGAATTCATGTGACTTGGCCATTTTTGTTTTTAAACATAACTTCATATATAAATAATGAAAACACAATAGATTCACCTCTACTATCAATTCTTAAATTAACTGTAGCACCCAGACACTCATTATTTGGATCTCTTCCAGCTCCATACCACATTGATCATGCAGTTAGTCACTCATTCATTCAGTCATTCAACAAATATCTATTGAGTACCTACCATGTGGATGGCACAATAGTACTAGGCACTGGGTATATAATAGCCTAGTATATACCATAGCCCTTGCTCCTTCATGCTTACAGGCTAGCAGGAGGGATGATAGATAACAAACATGCAAACACAGAAATGTGAGTGCTATGAAAGGAACCAGCAAATGCTATCAGAATAAGTAACAACAGGAAAAAAATCCTGTTCAGATTTGGTATTCTTTGCAATATCAACCTCTCTCAGAAAGGGACACTTAAACTAGAGCCTGAAGGATCATCAGGTTCAATCAGGTAAGTGATGAGGGAAAGAACATTCCAGGCAGAGGAAACAGCATATGCAAATATCCACAGGTGAGAACAGACTGCTGCTCATAAGACTAAAGGCAGGTGAGGCTAGCTAGAGAGTAGTGAACCAGGATGGGCAGGACAGAATGGGAGGCCAGGCCAGGCCACATGGAGTCATTTCTATTCCTCTTATGCCAAGTTTTTCAAAGGTTCTGCTTAATCAAGGGACTCTACCCAGAAGGACCCAGAAGATGTTCTCTAGGTTTCACATTTTACTCCAAATGGCTTTCCAGAGCCTAGCTCTGCCCAAGAAGCCTTTCCCTCAATACCCAAGAAATAGCTATTCCCCCATAGGTGTGCTCCACCCATTGGGTCCTCCTCACACCCACAAATGCACAAGAAAACTAGCACATGGATAGCTACTTCTTCCATGTTTCCCAATCCTTTTCTGTGCATTCCTGTCATTCATCAATAACCACTCAAGGGGCTGGCTGCTGTCAGAACTTCCTTTCATCTGACTTGCTAGACAACTAGTCTTAAAACTACAAAAAATTAGCATTGTTGTTAAAATAATATTTAGTGGCCAGGCGTGGTGGCTCAGCCTGTAATCCCAGCATTTGGGGAGGCCGAGGCAAGAGGATGGCCTGAGCCCAGGGGTATAAGACCAGCCTGGGCAACTTGATGAGACCTCATCTCTACAATAAATCACAAAAATTAGTTGGGTATGGTGGCATGCATCTGTAGTTCCAGTTACTTGGAAGGCTGAGGCAGAAGGATTGCCTAAGCCCAGCAGGTAGAGGTTGCGGTAGCCACTGCACTCCAGCCTGGGTGACAGAGTGAGATTCCAACTCAATAATAATAATAATAATAATATCTAGTCACCCAAGAGTACCATGAAGCTTACTCTAAAGCACTGCTGAAAGAGTATCATGGCCAATTTTTTTTTTCTTTTTGAGTCAGGGTCTCACTCTGTTGCCCAGGCTTGAATACAGTGGCATGATCATGAAGATCATGGCTAATGGCAACCTCGACCTCCTGGGCTCAAGTGATCCTTCCACCTCAGCATCCCAAGTAGCTGGAACTACAGGTGTGTGCCAACATGCCTGGCTAATTTTTGAATTTATTGTGAAGAGGAGCTCTCACCATGTTGCACAGGCTGGTCTCAAACCCCTGGGCTCAGGCAATTCTCTCGTCTCAGCCTCCTAAAGTGCTGGGATTACATGCATGAGCCACCACTCCTGGTCCAAGGTAATTTTTAATAGGAATGTTCTCACTGATGTAGGTCCTCTGATGGTTAACAATGATGTTTCTTTTGGATCCATGGCAAAACCAAGACTCGCCATCTGTTATTCAAGGCAAGGATCGTGGGAGAATTTCCTCTCTACAGTGATTCTCCCAAGCTGCTGAAGAAGAAGCCAAATCTATGTATAAAATCCAGAGATAGGCCACTAAAAGTTTTCTGTCTGCACAGAACTATGCTGATTGGCCACTCAATTATGCATTTAAGGAAAGAGACCCACTTTTGAATAAAGAAATATCTCGGCCGGGCTGGGTAGCTCAGCCTGTAATCCCAGCACTTTGGGAGGCCGAGGTGGGTGGATTGCCTGAGCCCGCAGGTTCGAGATCAGCCTGGCTAACTTGGCAAGACATTGTCTCTACAATAAATTAAAAAAATGAGCAGGGCACAGTAGCGCATGCCTATGGGGGAATAGCTATTTCTTGGGTATTGAGGGAAAGGCTTCTTGGGCAGAGCTAGGCTCTGGAAAGCCATTTGGAGTAAA
>CAUYQG010269236.1:0-17962 GCA_963574415.1 Tarsius wallacei
CGATCCTTCCGCCTCAGCCTTCCAAGTAGCTGGAACTACAGGTGCGCGCTACCACACCCGGCTAATTTTTTGATTTATTGTAGAGATGAGGTCTTGCTTGCCCAGGCGGGTCTCGAACCCGCGGGCTCAGGCAATCCACTCACCTCGGCCTCCCAAGGCGTGGGATTACAGGCTGAGCCACCGAGCCCGGCTTAATGCAAGATTTTTAACCGAGGGACCACTGACTTTTTGGGTAGAATTCAGAGAAATTCAGAGAACTGTAACAGTTTCTTCTTATGACCACAGACAACACACTCTGTCTCTACCACATGCCCGCTATGCCTATCCTTACCTTTGACTCTAAATTCATGGAGACCATAACAGGCTCAGCATTCCTCCAAATGTTCCTAAATACGAACTTTAAAGCAAACTAGACCAATACAATGAATAGAATCGTAATTTGTTTCAGAGTCCAAGATCAGGTCCATGGTAGAAACAGAAGGAAACTTGTTACAAGCCCGTGAGAAATTTGTCCTGGGTCTAATCCCACAACCTGTCCTGATCCAGTTTCATTTGTCATTCTCACTTATGACTAATGAAACGGGCTCCACGACTGAAAATGTTAAGAGCTCATTGTGGTGTGAGGTCACCCTACAGAGGTGCAATCTCAGCCGTGTGGTCGGTAGAGAGCTCAGTAATGGTTACGCCCTTGCATTTCCTTAATTCCTTGTGTTACAAAAATTCCAAATGTAGCCCCATTGTGCATAGATTGTTTAAAACTTCTGATACCTAGAATTTTTGGTATGCAGAATTTTTTATTATTACACATATAACAAAATGATTAGAATCATAATTTTTTAAACATGATCTGTTCCTTTTTTTGGTTAGGTTGTAAACTATTTCTGGCATTCTGCTATAGACATTCTTTCTAGATTTTTAATTTCATTTAATCCATATGTTAAAAAATCCAATAAAATGAAAGAAAATGATATTGTCTTTCCAGTTTATTTATTTATTTTATTATAAAGATGTGGGGTACAATTCAGGGTTAGATATACAAACATTGATTATGCAGGTACCCTTGTTGATGAGGTATGCCTCCCAGTTTATTTATCTAAAAAAATCTGAAATATAGTGCCATTTGGGGCAGAGTGAACCAAAGCTGGACAATAATTTGCAAAATTACATGAAAATAAACTTAGAGAGCTGTAAGGAGGGATAGTCTTACTGATCATACTTTTTTTAAATATTAGGGAGGAATTAATTTTGCAATACCAGTTTCAGTCAATAAATCATGTTATTGGATATTAGAGCACGAACTTTGCAAAACAAAAAGTTTCTTGGAAAATAGAACATCACACCAAAATTGTCAATTCATAAAGATTCAAATATTTGATTTGTAATCATCTGAGACTGGGCACAGTGGCTCAAGCCTGTAATCCCAGCACTTTGTGAGGCTGAGGCGAGAGGATTGCCTGAGCCCTGGGATTCAAGTCCAGCCTGGACAACTTGGTAAGACCTTGTCTCTACAATAAATAAAAAAATCAGCTGGGTGTGGTGGTGCGTGCCTGTAGTTCCAGCTACTTGAAAAGCTGAGGCGGAAGGATCGCCTGAATCCAGCAGGTGGAGGCCACAGTGGCTGTGAGTGTGACACTGCATTCCAGCCTGGGCGACAGAGTGAGACTCCGACTCAAAAAAAAAAAAAAACTACAATAATAATTAGATTTCACATACTAGTATGGAAAGTATAGTATAATCTCACCTTTGTTAGAACATACACTTGTACATATAAACCTTCTGTTTTTTATTTTTTATATTTTTGACCTCAGGGTTTGAGATCAGCCTTCTTTCTTTCTTTTTTTTTTTTTGAGTTGGGGTCTTTCTCTGCCGCCCAGGCTGGGACGTAGTGGCACGATTCACGATCACAGCTCACAGCAGCCTTGATCTCCTGGGCTCAGGCAATCCTCCCACCTTAGCATAGAGAATAACAGAGACTACAGGCCTGCTCCATTACGCCTGGCTAGTTTTTTGATTTTTTCGTACAGATGAGGTTTTGCTATTTGCCCAGGCTGGTCTTGAACTCCTGGACTCAAGTGATTCTCTCTGCCTCAGTATCCCAAAATGCTGGGATTATAGGCATCAACCACCACACTGGGCCTTTTTTTTTTTTTTTTTAACTTTATCTTAAACTGTTCTGCTTTGCTTGGCTTTTTACAACAAACATGTATTAAACATATAATCAGCAGCAAAACCAAGAATTTCCGTTACGGAAAAGAAAAAAAGGCTTTAGATTAGAAAATTGTCTAATGGGAAAATACATTTATATACTGTATTAACAAAAAATAGTGTGGTCTTCCTTCCTTTATGGTTTATTTTCCTTCTAATTTAAGGCTTTATTATTCTTTCTTACAATTTAAAAAGTAAACATTTTGGCCAGGCGCAGTGGCTCATGCCTATAATCCTAGCACTTTGGGAGGCCAAGGTGAGAGGTTTGCCTGAGCCCTTGGGTTCGAGACTAGCCTGGTCAACTTGGCAAGATCTCATCTCTACAATAAATGGAAAAAATTAGCTGGACATGGTGGCAGATGCCTGTAGTTCCAGCTACTTGGAAGATTGAGGCAGAAGGATCGCCTGAGCCCAACAGGTTGAGGCTGTGGTGGCTGTGAGCATGCCACTGCACTCCAGCCTGGGCGAGAGTGAGACTCCAACTAAAAAAATTAAAAAACCATTTTGAAGGGAAAGAAGAGGCAGGGGAGGAAGGAAGAAAAAAAGTAAACATTTTATTTATTACTGAAGCATACTTTTTTTTGAGTTGGGGTCTTTGTCACCAAGGATGGAGTACAGTGACAATCATGACTGACTGCAGCCTCATTCTTTTGGGGTCAGAGGATCCTTCCACATCAGCCTCCAGATTAGCTGGGCATACAGGCATGCACCACCATGCCTGGCTAATTTATTTTTTGTAGGAGGTCTCGCTATGTTGCCTACGCTGGTTGGTCTCGAACTCCTGGGCTCAAGCAATCCTTTCACCTCAGCCTCCCAAAGAGCTGGGATTACAGGTGTGAGCCACTGAGCCTGGCCAAAAAGTAACATTTTAAACAAAGAAAATGGTTAAGAAAGAATATAATGCAATTACATATTTTTAATTTTTTTTTTTACAGGGACAGTGTCTTACTCTGTCACCCAGGTTGGAGTGCAGTGGTGTGATCACAGCTCACCACAGCCTCCCAACTCAGTCTATCACATAGCTAGGACTACAGATGAGCGCCCTGCCCAGTTAATTAATTTATTTTTTTGGTCTTGCTACATTGCCCGGGCTGGTCTCAAACTCCTGGCCTCAAGAGAGCCTCCCACCTTGGCCTCCCGAAGTGCTGGGATTACATGCATGAGCCAGCATGCTCACTCGGTTTAATTTCTTTTTTTTTTTTTTTTGAGTTGGAATCTCACTGTCGCCCAGACTGAAGTGCAGTGGCCGTTCCCGGCCACCGCAGCCTCGACCTGCTGGGCTCCGGCGATCCTTCCGCCTCAGCCTTCCCAAGTAGCCGGAACTGCAGGCGCGTGCTACCACGCCCGGCTGATTTTTTTGATTTACTGTAGAGATGAGGTCTCGCCAAGTTGCCCAGGCGGGTCTCGAACCCGCGGGCTCAGACAATCCACTCACCTCAGCCTCCCAAACGCACGGGATTACAGGCTGAGCCACCGAGCCCGGCTCGGTTTAATTTCAAATGAAAATGTACTACAAGTTGGATTTACTGTATAGACATTTAATGTCAGCTAATATATGTATATATATATTTTAAATTCATGAGGTAAAACAACATTGTCAGTTAATAGAAGTGCAAGGGATATGAATTTTACAGAGGATGTTTTCTCAATGATAAGATCCACAAATTCAAAATCCAAATGTGAACAGGGCGGTCTTTCAGCTTAATCTGGCCATACAAAATCACTCTATCACCCACCTCATCAAGTGACGCCATTTCTTCAGGACACCAATATGGAAATAAAATGTATTTCCTTTTTTTTTTTAAATACAGCTATCTCTTTCTCCTCCATTCCAATATAAACATTCTAGCTAGACCGCTGGTGATTTACAAAACATGCCTTGTTCAGAGATTTCTCATTTACTAAGAATATGGAAATGGCTCTGTAATTAAGAAGCATTTAAAAAAAAACATTTTCCTTTAACAGAATACTGTAATTTAATCCTAAACATTTTGAATGAATTCATACCATTAAATCAAGTGAATTTAAGTTGAAAAAAAATTTTTTTTCCCTAAGTCCTGAAGAAAAACCCAGGCATGTGAACACACATTGGGTTCTTGGGAACCGAGTCATGGCTTACAAGCAACTAAAAATTGTTATGACACCCTTATGGTTTTACCTGCTAATGATAATCTACAAAATACCAAGACAGAAGAGCAAAATGATTCCAGCAGAGAATATGAAAAATAAAATCAATTTGGTGGAAGCCTCATGTTAACAGAAAGTAGACAATATTTTGACATAAGGCAATGCAACCTTTTGCAAACAGCATTAAGTCGTTTTTTGTATTACCTAAGGGCAGTGG
The DNA here is from genome assembly GCA_963574415.1 of Tarsius wallacei. Taxonomy (NCBI): domain Eukaryota; kingdom Metazoa; phylum Chordata; class Mammalia; order Primates; family Tarsiidae; genus Tarsius; species Tarsius wallacei. The sequence goes on from CAUYQG010269236.1 coordinate 4,550, forward strand.
CTTCTTTCCACTCACCTACTCAAAGAGCCACAGCTGACCTCCCCCCCTCCATTCTGTCGCCCAGGCTGAAGTGTAGTGGCATGCTCACGGCCACCAAAGTCTCAACCTGCTTGGCTCTGGCAACTGTCTCAGCTTTCTAAGAAGCTGGAACCACAGGCATGCGCTACCATGCCCAGCTGATTTTTTGATTTATTGTAGAGACAAGGTCTCGCCATGTTGCTCAGGCTGGTCTCGAACCCCTGAGCTCAGGCAATCCTCTCACCTCTGCCTCACAAGTGCTGGGATTAGTCATGAGCCACCGCACCCAGATAACTGGCCTTGTTTTAGCAACCTGTATTACAATTCACATTCCTTTTAACCCAAGGCAAAGATTAGAAAGAGAACCCGCCCCTTCTCCAAGTCCACCTGGAAGTACAAGTGTTTGGTTATTACCTCACCTACTCACACCTGGAAACCTGTCACAGTACAGACAAGTTCAAACAATACCCGATTCCTCCACCCAACATTCTCAATGTAATACTCAAATACAGCAAACAGAGTAACTTTCTAAAATGGGGCATCCCATCAAGGCAAATACTTTCCACTTTTATGCGCTCTCTTCTATAAACTCTTTTCAATTTGTTAAAAATTCTGTTTAGAATTTATCTTAAAATATCCCTCAGATGAGGACACTTTCCACCTTCAGTTGATCCTTTCCCCTAATAAAATCCAAACCCTATAGCAAAACAATCCAGAGTGCTTAGCATCAATGAATACGCGACTCTTAATTTAAAAATATTTTTTTGCATTTGGGAGGCAGAGGCAAGAGGATGGCCTGAGCCCAGGGGTTCAAGACTGCCTGAGCAACACGGCGAGACCTCATTTCTACAATAAATCAAAACATTAGCTGGGCATGGTGGCACATGCCTGTAGTCCCAGCTACTTGGAAGGCTGAGGCAGAAGGATCGCCTGAACCTAGCAGGTCGAGGCTGTGGTGGCCGTGAATGTGCCACTGCACTCTAGCCTAGACAACAGGATAAAATGCCAACTGCCACCCCCAAAAGTATTTTTCTACCATTCTAGATTTCTTTTTTGAGTCAAGGTCTCTGTCGTCCAGGATGAAGTGCAGTGGCACGATCATGATCATGGGTCACTGCAGACTCGACCTCCCGTGCTTGGGTGATCCTTTCACTTCAGCCTCCCCGGTACCTGGGACAACAGGCATGCACCACCACACACAGCTAATTTTTAAAATTTGGTCTCACTATGTTGCCTAGGCTGGCCCCAAACTCTTGGGCTAAATAAATCCTCCTGCTTTGGCCTCCCAAAGTGCTGGGATTGCAGGTGAGCCACTGTGCCCTGCCTAGTGTTACTTATTTTAATCCCCAAAAGCTTAACAACACTTACCATGAGTGTGCCCTCAATAAGTAATTGAACAAATGAAGAAATAGGAGCCAATTCTTTTTAGAAATCAGTGCTTTTATAGAGCTTTTGACAGGGAGGCAGTACAGTGGTGAAGAGCATGGAATATGGGGCCTGAGGCATCTGGATTTAGGGTTACTAGGCTACTTACCGACTGTGAGTCTCAGGCATTTCCTCTAAACAATGAAGTGAACATCTATCTACTATGTGGAAAAGGGGTAATACATCAAAATACCTTTACATGGTATCTAGCATCTGCACAAGTGTTACAATATCTCTGATAATCACTGATGACTCTATTAACACAACATTTAAAGGGGCATTTAAACAACACCTGCTATGATTTAGGAAATAGGTCTTGAGTTGAAGACTGACCTCTCAAGAACCTCTTGAATGCTGGCAAGTCTCTCAGCCTCCTCTGCCTCCCTTTCCTTACTTCCATGTATGAATAATTATTTGCCTGATAGAAATGTTGGGGAAGATAATGTATGTAAAAGTACTATGTAAACAACTATAAAGGATTACTTTTATTATAAATTTAAATTCAGGAAAACAAGCTGAACATATTTGACAATTTATTCTATTTGTAGCACATTCTGACGGCCTTAAAAATAATTTTCCTCCTTTTATGTAATTTTCCTTCCCTTTATTACTCATAGAAAAGTAACTCTGATTACTCAATTTATCAAAAATGAAAACTAAATCTGGAATGATTCTGCTTTGCTCCCTCTGTTGGCCTGAGAGCAGGATAACACTACCTGAGACTAAATTCAAGATGACCTAAATGTTTACTTTCATGAACTTTAAGATGTAATGGCACCCCGCATAAACACAAAAACCACGGTTTCAGCCTTCTCTTGTATATATCTGACAATTAAAAGCAATTTGTTAGCTGGGCTCGGTGGCTCAGCCTGTAATCCCAGCGCTTTGGGAGGCTGAGGTGAGTGGACTGCCTGAGCCCACGGGTTCGAGACCCACCTGGGCAACTTGGCGAGACCTCATCTCTACAATAAATCAAAAATTAGCCAGGCGTGGTAGTGCGTGCCTGTAGTTCCAGCTACTTGGAAGGCTGAGGCGGAAGGATCGCTGGAGCCCAGCAGGTTGGGGCTGCAGTGGCTAGGAGCGGTCTGGGTGACAGAGTGAGACTCCAACTCAAAAAAATAAAAAAAATAAAAAAGCAATTTGTTTAAGTCTACTTTTAAATTTTTAACTGTCATCTTAAGGTTCCAATCTAGAAAATAATTTTTATACAAAGGCTAGCTGCACTCCATTCACTTTTTCAAGCTAATTACTTACCCCCGGGTGTGGTGGTGTACACCTGTAGTTCCAGCTACTTGGAAGGCTGAGGCAGAAGGATTGCCTGAGCCCAGCAGGTTGAGGCTGCGGCGGCCATGAGTGTGCCACCGCACTCTAGCCGGGGTGACAGAGTGAGACTCTGACTCAAAAAAACCCAAAAAAGATCCTGTCGTTTCTGTATTTCAGGCTGAAATCTGCTGAAAGCACCCAAACTTGAAATTCTTATGTTTCCTTTGCTACCACATCATTAATTTTTTCTTTTTTTTTTTTTGAGTTGGGAGTCTTACTGTTGCCCAGGCTGGAGTGCAGTGGTACACTCATGGCCACCCCAGCGTTGACCTTCTGGGCTCAGGCGATCCTTCTACCTCAGCCTTCCAAGTAGCTGGAGCTACAGGCACACGCTATCATGCTTGGCTAATTTTATATTTATTGTAGAGACAAGGTCTCACCAAGCTGCCTGGACTGGTCTTGAACCCAAGAGCTCAGGCAATCTACTTGCCTCGGCCCTCCAAAGGGCTGGAATTACAGGTTGAGCTGAGCACAGTCCAAAATTAATTTTTAATCTTAAAAGAGTATATACACTAACTTACCTGTGAATCACTTTTTTGCATTCAAAGTCTTAGATTATATATATATGAAAACTAATTTATTAAACCTCTGTACACAAAGATGAACATACCTATATAGCAAGCTTAGTTGAAGAATGAAGGTACAAAAACGTAAAAGTATTACTAAAATTGATGCATGTAAATCACTTACAAAAATACCCCAAATGGGATAAAGCTGCTCATCCCTGATTTTTCTCATTTGGTTGTCCAAGTTGAAATATGAATTTAAAATGGTTAGAGTTTTTTCTTTTAAAAAGCGATATATTAAACTTATATACAGGATAATTAGCAAAATGTAGAAAGGGAAAGCAATGTACAAAAGACAGATTAAAAACCATCACTCTTAACAGACACAATCCAAAAACAGTATAAACCTTAACAAACTACCTCTAAACTAGCGCATATTCACATTTTCCACCCAAATGTTTGTGGGAATAAAATATAGTACACTAGTGAGCCCAGTCTTTCCATTCTTTAAAATAGACTCAACTTTAGAACACAAACCTTGGATAGATTTTTAGACATGGGAGAGACAAACAAACAGGAAAACAATTTATCTGTCCACTTAGTTAGTACTAATGAACAGAACACAGAGTTATAGATTATTAAACAGCTCCTGAGGCTATGCCAGCTGTTATTCAGAAGCCTTTTTATTTTTCTGCTGGTTTCGGGGTGAGTTCTTTAACAAGTTTCTTATCCTGAGGTACATTCCAGTAGATTCTGCCATATTCTCAAATTCAAATGGTGTTATTCCGGTTGCAAATTTGCTCATGTCAGGAATGGGGCTATGCACCTTAGTGGCCACTAAAGGACTGGTGTCCACCTGCAAGAGCTTCTGGCTGCCTCCATTTCTGACACCACAGTTCGACACAACATGGCCATTATCAAGAGGGGCGCCTTCAGTGTCTCCTTGAGCAGACGCTTCCCTTTCCTTCTCACAAAGCAGCGTTGCCTCAGAGTCTGGACTTGAAGAATGTTCAACTTCTGATTTTTCTGTAAGAGTGTCTGGGACCTCAGGCTCACCCGGCACCTGTTTTTCAGACGTTTTCCCCTCTGGGAGAGGGAGGTCCACCTCATTTTGACAAGGTGATGAGGCCACAGAATTCCCAGTTAAGGGTGTGTCCACAGGAATATCAGAATCACTGTTTACGCTCTCGGTCTGCTCGAGAGCCGCCCAGATCCGCCTCTGCTGCTCTTCAAGTTCTTCTAGAGTCAGGGCGTCCTCATCCACAGCTGCAGATGCTGTTCTGGTCTGGGGTGAGTCACTGGGAGTCAGTGGCGGGGTGCCCTTGGGGAGCGGAGGAGTAAAGAAGGGTGGAGGCGTTCCCTGTGGGAGTGGAGGAGGAGTGCCAGGAGGTAATGGTGGTTGAAACCGAAAGGTTTCACTGTTTCGAGAACCATGTGGAACCTCCACATCTGAAATAAAGTTAAGAGATACTTTAGAAGACGTAATACTATTTGGTCTTACTAAAATTTATTATTTGGCGGGCCCAGTGGCTCACACCTGTTAACCCAGCACTTTGGAAGGCGGAGGGGAGAGGACTGCCTGAGCCCATGGGTTCGAGACCAGCCTTCGCAATTTGGTGAGACCTTGTCTCTTCAATAAAGAAGCCAGGCGAGGGGCTCAAGTCTGCAATCCCAGCACTTGGGAGGCCGAGGTGAGAGGATTGCCTGAACCCATGGGTTCAGGAACAGCCTGGGCAACTTGGCGACACCTCACCTTTACAATAAATCAAAAATCTATAGTACCAGCTACTTGGAAGGCTGAGGCAGAAGGACTGCCTGAGCCCAGCAGGTCAAGGCTGCAGTGGCCATGAGCAGGCCACTACACTCCGGCCTGGGTGATAAAGTGAGACTTCAACTCAAAAAAAAAAAAAAAATTCGGGCTTGGTGGCTCAGCCTGTAATCCCGTGCTTTGGGAGGCTGAGGTGAGTGGATTGCCTGAGCCCGCGGGTTCGAGACTTGCCTGGACAACTTGGCAAGACCTCATCTCTACAATAAATAAAAAAGTTAGCTGGGCATGGTAGTGCGTGCCTGTAGTTCCAGCTACTTGGGAGGCTGAGGAGGGAGGATCGCCTGAACCCAGGAGGTCAAGGCTCCAGTAGTCGTGAGCATGCCACTGCAAGCCAGCCTAGGGGACAGAGTGCAACTCCAATTCAAAAAAAGACAAAAAAGACAACCCCTTGGGTCCTCTCCTGTTGTGGGAGCTTTCCTGTTCTCTCCTTAAATCCCGCTTTTAAGCCGGGCTCGGTGGCTCAGTCTGTAATCCTGCGCTTTGGGAGGCTGAGGTGAGTGGACTGACTGAGCCCATGGGTTCGAGACCTGCCTGGGCAACTTGGCGAGACCTCATCTCCACCATAAATCAAAAAATCAGCTGGGCGTGGTAGCGCACGCCTGTAGTTCCAGCTACTTGGAAGGCTGAGGCGGAAGGATCGCCGGAGCTCAGCAGGTCGAGGCTGCAGTGGCCGGGAATGGCCACTGCACTCCAGTCTGGGCGAAGGAGTGAGACTCCAACTCAAAAAAAAAAAAAAAAAATTAAATTAAAAAAAATTATTTGAACTTAGGCGTATTCAGAAATTCAATGGCGAAAAATAGCTGGCTTGAGGAGGAAAACTCTGTGCATACTCAGTTGCTACAATTATCACCTAATGTCCTCAGTTCACCTCAAAAGACCGTCTGCAGGAAGAGCTGGCACTAGGAACTTTTTTTTTTTGAGTTGGATTCTCACTGTGTCACCCAGACTGGAGTGCAGTGGCATGCTCACGGCCACCATAGCCTTGACCTGCTGGGCTCAGGCGATACTTCTGCCTCAGCCTTCCAAGTAGCTGGAACTGCAGGCATGTGCCACCATACCTGGCTCACTTTTTGATTTATTGTGGAGATGAGGTCTTGTCATGTTGCCCAGGCTGGTCTCGAACCCCTGAACTCAGGCAATCCTCTCACCTCCCCCTCCTAAAGTACTGGCATTACAGGTGTGAACCACTGTGCCCGGCAGCACTAGGAACTTTAACCAAACCCTTTGGGAGATTGTTTCTGTGCTATGTACATCATTTTGGACTGAAAAATACAAACAGAATGGAGACATAATTTCTAGGTAGTGTGCTTTAACTGAAGATTGACGCAAGTGGCAGGACATAGTAGGAAATCTGACTGAAGCACAGGCTGGCAACCAGGTGGGCAGAAGACTGAAGGGGAAGAAGGGAGGGGACAAGGCAGGAACATACTCTGGCTTATTTCCCAATTCTGCATCTCAAACCTAGACTGCTTACCCGCACTGCAGGGTTACATAGCTCATTGTTCACCGTCATCGCCACCTATAGGTCTCACAGACACAACCCGCCCAAAACAAACTATCTTTTCCCACAATCTGAACTCTTATCCTATTTGCTATTCTCACTAATGGCACCACCAGGATACCAGCTTGAAGTCTTGCATCGAGAGTCCTTTTTCCTTCTGCCCCACCCCCAGGTCTTTGGCTCTCCAGGGTACACTCCTTTCTATAGACTGTCACAGCCACTACTACTTGTTTCAGGCCTGTTACCATTTGTCAGTAAGATAAGAGTCACCCTCACCCCTGGATTCATCTTCCTTGCATTTGTCCTCCAAACGGTTGCCAGATTAATCCTTACAAAATACAAATTTGTCCTATAACCTTCTCGTCTCAGTTGCAAACCCTTCAGTGTCTGTCTGTGGCCTACGAGATGAAGTCCAAATCCCTAATGCTTTCTAAAGCCCTCAGGGACTCAGAGTCTGCCTCCTTCCTCCTCGTCACCTCCTACTGTCCAGCTTCAACTCCGGCTATCACATGCTGTGATACCACATGCTCTGCATTTGCACTTCCCATTGTCCCCAACACCCCACTCCTTCTCCTCTCCTCGGTAAATCCCTGAATTCACCCCTCAAGATGCAGTTCAAAGTCTCTCTATGACTTTATCCAGCATGGTTGCTCAGTTTTTCCTTTGCGCCACCATTATAGTCTATAATCTGCTCTGTGGCAACAACGTGCAACGCTACTGTTCTATATGTAACACTGTGGGTCACTACATTTATATTAAAATGATGTTTATACTTCTGCAACCCTCATGACAGAGTAGTAACTAGGGCAGTAATTGTGTCTTATGGGCATGGTGGCTCACGCCTGTAATCCCAGCACTTTGCGAGATGAGATGAGAGGATTGCCTTAGTCCAGGGGTATGAGACCAGCCTGGGCAACTTGGTAAGACCTTGTCTCTACAATAAATCAAAAAATTAGCTGGGCACGGTAGTGCGCATCTGTAGTTCCAATTACTTGGAAAGCTGAAGCAAAAGGATTGTCTGAATCCAGCAGGCCAAGGCTGCGGTGGCTGTGAGAGTGTCACTGCACTCCAGCCTGAGCGAAAGAGGAATAGAGGGAGACTACTACTAAAACAAACAAACAAACCAAAAAACACAATTCGACTCACAAGATCAAAGAATAACTAAAAGAGCTGAAAAGAAGTAGGCCAAAAAAACAAAAACCCACATCAGTTATAGCCCCACCAATAGTGATCAGATAAGAGAAAGGCCTGAACTAAGAGGCAATTACTGAGATATTCTTAGGATTGAATAACTTTCTAGAAACAGAGGGCAGAATTTAGGAGTGGATGAAGCTGAAGATGAACGGAATCTGAGTCTAGATAATTACACAAACATTGGTGTTGTTAATTACAACAAGGAACATATAAAAGGAGGATCGAGGAGCAAGTGGTAGGGAGAGGAGAAAGTTACATTCTTTCTTTTACAGTGTATATATGTAATGCTTCTAATAAATCATATCCAAAGAGTTCAAAGCCATGATTCATTTGAACATCTCCATAAACACTAGTTTTTTTTTAGTTGGAGTCTCACTCTGGTACCCAGGCTGGAGTGCAGTGGTATGATCTTGGTCACCTCAGCCTCGACCTGTTGGGCTCAGGTGATCCTTCTGCCTCAGCCTTCCAAGTAGCTGGGACTATGCATGTGTCATCACACTGCTAATTTATTTTATCTTTATTTTTTGTAGAGATGAGGTCTTGCCATGTTGCCTAGGCTGGTCTCGAACTCTGAGTTAGGTAATAATCCTCTTGCCTCAGCCGCTCAAAGTGCTAAGATTACAGGCCTGAACCATTGTGTCCGGCCTCAATAAATACCATTAACAATACAAACTAAGTCAGGCTCGGTGGCCCAGCCTGTAATCCCAGCGCTTTGGGAGGCTGAGGTGAGTGGATTGCCTGAGTTCGCGGGTTCAAGACCCGCCTGGGCAACTTGGCGAGACCTCATCTCTACAGTAAATAAAAAATTAGCTGGGCGTGGTAGCACATGCCTATAGTTCCAGCTACTTGGAAGGCTGAGGTGGAAGGATCGCCGGAGCCCAGCAGACCGAGGCTGCAGTGGCTGGGAGTGGCCACTGCACTCCAGTCTGGGCAACAGAGTGAGACTACAACTCAAGAAAACCCCAATACAAACTAAAAAATAAACACACATCATTAACAAATGAATGTTAATAGGAATAGAAATCCAAGCAGCTATATTTCATAATTCCAAACTGAATCACTATGCTTACAGGTTTGGGACACAGAATCCATTTCAAGTAAAACACACAGAGTATATGCCACTTAATAAAATTCTCCACAAGAAAGGGACAATTAGACTGACTCAGTGCTTCTCCATCTCCTTGGGAGTGAGCAATCCAGAGGTCATTCATGCTGCTACACCTTGAGGAACTCTGTTCCTACAAGGCGAAAGAAGCTGGGGGGAGCTGTAGTGGTACAGGGGTGGGGAGGGCCTGCCTTGATTCAGGACCATTGACCTGGGTGTTAACGAGCCACTGAGATCAATTAGTAGGCTCTTTCACTAAGCAGAGCTAAAAGGTGGCCTTGATAATTTGGTCTCTTACTCAATGCACGATTACTTAGTTCTTCAGAACCTAGGTAGCGAAGGAGATTGCTGTTAACACCCTCAGAGACCCTGACATTTAGTATGTCGGTGAGGAGCACTACAGAGCAACAAAGGGGGACTGACGGAGGTGGAGAGATACCTGGGAGACTTTGGTGGAACCTTGGGCCTCAGTGTGTGGTCAGAGTGTTCTGATTCAAGCACCTTGTAGAGGCTCATAATGGTCCATCTTTTTTTTCTTTTTTTTGAGTCAGAGTTTCACTATATCACCCAGGTTGGAGTGCAGTGTCATGCTCACGGCCACTGTAGCCTTGACCTGCTAAGCTCAGGCGATCCTTCTGCCTCAGCCTTCCAAGTACCTGGAACTACAGGTGTACACCACCACGTCTGGCTAATTTTTTGATTCACTGTACTGATGAGGTCTTACCAAGTTGCCCAGGCTGGTCTTGAGCCCTGGCCTCAGGCAATCCTCTTGACTCTGCCTTCCAAAGTGCTGGGATTATAGGCATGAGCCACCGTGCCTGGCCCTTTTAATGGCCCATCTTTTAAGCCTGTGGTTTGGGCAAGAAACCTCTTGTTATATGGTCCTTTGTCCTCAGCAGGTGATTATATCTTATGGTGACTTCATTAATAGGTGTGGCTGTTTCTAAAGAGACAGAGGCTTAAGCTTCTGCAAAGCAGAGGGTCTAAGCAGGACCAGCTGTCTTTGCTGATGGTGGAGCCAGAGGGCCTTTGGCAAGTGAGCTCTACTTTGTAGATGTGTGCAGGCAGGCATCACCAGATGCCAGCAGAGGCTCAGTAAGCACAGGCACAGACTGCACAGGTGAGGGTGCAGAAATGAGGTATGTCAGATCTTTGTAAGTAATCTTTGTTCTGCGAAGGTTCTGTGTGCATTAGAGAGAACTGGCAAGGTTCTGATTAAACCAGGGCCAGCTGCTAGATCTACTGCCCCAAATTCCCTTCTGGACTGAGTGCCAAGAAATGAATTAGGGGGCATAAAAAAAAAGGAACCCTACTGGGTACGATGGCTCTCACCTGTAATCCCAGAAAAAAAAAAAAAAAAAAAAGACACTGGAGACTGAAGTCAGGTTGTAGGAGCTAGAAGTCGTGGTTGTGAACTCTACCCAGGCATATGGAACCTCTGTAGCTGAGACTAAGCAGAGTAAAAAATTTGGGAAAATAATTTGAGGGCTTTCAGTTTGAACTTTAAAGTCACTTGTGCAACAAAATTCAATTTTGGACTTCAAGTCCTTTGAACATTAAGGAGAATTAATTTATGACTTTTATATATATGAATATATATATGTATGTATTGAGTTGGTCTCACTTTGTCGCCCAGGCTAGAGTGCAGCGGCACAATCATCACTACTGCAGCCTCAGCCTATCGGGCTCAGGTGATACTTCCGTCTCAGTCTTCCAAGTAGCTGGGACTACAGGTGCATGCACCCTAACCGTAACCCTAATCCAGCACTTGCCATTTCACCTCACTTCAGAACATCTAACAGGCTATACATGACCAAAGTTGCTGGGCATAGCTTGCGATGAGAAGTTGACCAAGGAGCAAGTTTTCTGCCTTAAATTCAGACTGGCCTTGAAGTTTACCCAGTAAGTGCAAAATTCAGATCCATTCAAAAGCCTTCTGTGGCAAAAATACAAAATACTGAACAGTAGCCCCAAGGGGAAACCCAAGGGAGCAATGGTTAGTACCGAGGGGTAGGGGAGCTTCAAAAGGTGGGTGTAGGACTGTCCTAATCCACTACTGATCTGTCCAAAGGACCAGACTAATCCTGGTTGACCACAGGTTATGTGGTTAAGCACAGACGGTTAAGAGAACAAAAAGCTAGGAAAGTCTCTATCCTATTTTGAGTTTCAAGGAGGACAGATTTTCCTCTTGGCCTCTCTTTCTTAGGGAGGGGGAGTGATTTATCAAATTAATATGACTGGAGAGAATAACTGGGAAAGCTTGGTTCAGCTGAGCTCTTCTTCTTCAGACCGAGCTGTCAGAAGGGCACGTGCTTTTCACTGCTTGCCCTAGAGCACTGCCCTGATCAGAGGGGCCAGGCTGGATGCAGCACTGCAGGACTGGATGAGTGAGTCTGCCTGATTCAGGAGTGCAGTTTGCCAGCCCATCTGGCTCTAATACCAAGCTCCAGCTTCCAATTCAGCTTTTATCAGTGACAGTGGTGATGCTCTGATCTCCAAGAATAAAACGCTGATTTACTATTTAGTCAGTGCTCATAAGGAAGCTTTCCCTTTCTTATGGAACTCAGGAGCAGAGAAATTCATCCTCACTTCTCAATGTTATCAAGGTTGCAGGATGAAACGTACCCGAGTCAAGTTCCATGTCTGCAGGGGAGTCTGCTGAGCTGCTTTCCTTCTTCTGCTTCTTTGGACTACCTGGGCTAGACTGAGATGAAGACCTTTTGCTGCTAGACTTCACACCCGGCTAAAGGAGCAACCAAACCAAACACAAGTTAGATGGGGAAGACAAAGTATTAAACTCCACCCCTTCACTTAAATGATACAGAAAACCCAATGGGTAGCTAAGTCTAGGTAACTGGTAAAATTAGCTACTATTTTCCTTTTATAAATAATGAGCTACAAAATCTCACAGATATATACAACAAATTTTTATAGATCACATCCTTAAAATTTATTTACCACTTGGAAGTTAGAAGTAAGGTAATTGGCAAACACATCCTTCTGTTGACATGCCTGCATTGGTATGGAACCAAACATCCTCCATTCCTAATGATGAAAAGAAGGAAAAAAAATATGCATTTCGAAAATGTCATGTTTTGAGATATTGCTCAAATTAGGTAAAGCAGTGGTCTCAAATTACATTTCTGCTTCTTACGTGACTTTTCTTTTTATTGGAAATTAAGAAAAATAATGATGTGTTAAAGGGGGAAAAAAAAAACCTGCCTACAAAATAATCAGGACTGAATACTAAAAGACTGCTTGACATAATCACTTGGCCAAAAGGGTCTACCGACTGCAAGGAGAAGTTATAGGCAGGAAGGACTCCTATCAGGCCTCCTGGCTCTAGTCTCTCTCCCCTGTCATGCACTGGCACTGCTAACAGTATTGTTGATAGCTCATTTCTTTTAACACACTTGCTCATGGTGAGTTTTCTTTTTATTTGAGTTGGAGTCTCATTCTGTTGCCCAGGCTGGAGTGCAGTGGCATGCTCACAGCCACCGCAGCCTCGACCAGCTCTGGTGATCCTTCCACCTCAGTCTTCCAAGTAGCTGGAACTACAGGCACATGCCACTACACCCCGCTTATTTTTTGATTTATTGTAGAGATGAGGTCTCACCAAGCTGCCCAAGCTGGTCTTGAACCCGTGGGCTCAGACAGTCCTCTCACCTCAGCCTCCCAAAGTGCTGGAATTATAGGCGTGAGCCACTGCACCTGGCCACTCACCATTTTTGTATCTTCTGTTCTTTTCCTTTCCAAATAGAGTACTGATCTTAAGGTTCAACATAGCTTGTTTTTCTTGCATCTCCAATAGCACATTCGACAGTGGTTCTCAATAAAAATCACTTTGCGCTATTGTGAGACATACAAATGCCAGGGTCTGAGTCAGTTAAGTCTAAGGGTGGGACTAAAAAAAATGTGCATTTTTGGCCAGGAGCCTCACACCTGTAATCCCAGCACTTTGGGAGGCTGGGGTAAGAGGATCACTTGAGGCCAGGAGTTTGAGACCAGTCAGAACAACATAGTGAGACCTTGTCTCTATTTATAAATTTAGAAAAAGAATGAGCATTTCTAATGAGTACCCCCCCAGGGGATTCTGATGTGCACTGGAATTCAGACCCACTTTCAGAAGTCCTTATAGCTTGTATCATGCAATTTAGCCCTTAAATTACATACTGTTTTGTGTGATTCATTAATTTGTAACTATTCACTGGACTCCAAGTTCAAATCTTTGGCTTCTTCCCTATCGTCGAGTTCCCAAGAATACCAAGAATACAGTTTTTCATAAAACAACAACACAATATTCATTGTTGAAACATAAGATGGAAGTTGGAAAAGAGTAAGTATGGAAAAACCATTCACATACAGAATGAGAAATTTTGTGGGGAAAACAGTCAAGAAAGAACAGGAAAAAGAGTTATAGTACGCTTGGGTTTATTCCAGACGGAAATTTACTTCCCAAGTAATTCTGTAAAACTTATAATACTGTTTCAGAGTCCTCCCATATTAAAACAAA
>CAUYQG010269237.1:0-16310 GCA_963574415.1 Tarsius wallacei
TGGCCCACTTCCTCCTACCCTGGGCCTCTCCTTCTCCACCATAGTCTCCCCTCTAAACCTGGCACAGCCACGCAGAGAGTCTGAGGGCAGGATGACCATCCAAGATGACCACACTGACAACCCCAGCAGTAGCTCATGTGATCACCACACCTGCTCTAAGCTCTCTGCCCTCCAGACTCATCCAGTCCTTGGTGGGAAAAGGGGACAGGTGGTCTGCCTACACCCCAGGGGCTTGCCTATGGCCATACTCACCTCCTCCCTCGAGTGGGTACCATGGCTCAGAAAGGTGGGGTGGGTCTGGCCTCAGCAGCCTCAGACAGAGATGGAGGTTTTTCCCCGTGAAAGGGCCCAGGGCAGGGGGAAAACTCCTTCCCAGGAAACTCAGAGCCAAGGGGCTTCTTACCTTCGATGCCTGGAGTACTTGCCCCGGACATGTCCTGAGCCCGTGCATCCTGGGGTGGGGCAGCTGAGGGAGGCAAGCAGGAGAGGTCATATAGAACAGTGGTGTTCAAATCTCAGGGCGTACCCCAGACCCTCATGCTAGGGAAGAGAAGATTACTCTGAACAGTTTATCTCAAAAGGACTGCTTGCAGTTTGCTAAAAGTTAATGAAATAACTCACCCCATTTAAATAAATGAATGGTTCATTACATTTTTATGAGTGTGTTTAATTAAAGATCTGTACATATAAGAGCATGACTTCTAACACTAGAGTCTCCTAGCTGGCTTCCCACTATAGGCGTCTTACCAGTTGCCACCAGGTTTTCAGGGGCTTGGGGACAAGACTAAAGAGGGCTCATAGCTGGAGTCTGGACCAAGCCCACAGCCCAAAAGCTGGAATTATCTGTGGCCATCAATGATGCTGCAAGGCCTGGGATCACTAAGGGCAATGATCTTTGCACCCCCTGCCAGGTGTGCCCTTCATCCCAGCAAACAAAGCAAGGACTGACAGGCAGGAAGGACTCTGTGGTCCAAGCCACAGGCCCTAGTTAGGGGTGAGGCAGTGAAGAGCCCCCGTGCCTGAAGCCTGATGTGGGCCCTGCTTCCACTCAGAGAGGTGAAGTCAAGAGGGCTGACAGGCTGAGAACTGACTACCCTGCCTCAGTGGAAGACTCTTGGGCTGTGTTAAGAAGGGCAGTTTGAGAGGGTGTTGCTGACCCTCTCTCAGCTCCCACCTCAGAGCTGGCAAGCACAGGTGGAACTTCCTCGTCATCAACTATCATCAGTCTGCCAACATGACCAAACTAGCAGAAAGCTCTGGAAACTTCAGATCATGCTGCAACCTCGGCAGCAGAGTCACAATTCCCACAGGAGCCACAAGGAAGAGCATCCACAGGGATCTGTGTGGGCTGTCAGGCCAGGGTCTGCCACATTCCAGGCCTGCAGAATGTTGGACACCACCACGGGTCAGGGACTGCCAGGAGCCACTGCTACCCCATGTCATTGTGGAGCAGCAAGATGGGGAAGCCTGTGCGAGGCCACCTAAGGGAGGTCAAGACAGTGACATTCCTGGCCAAGATGGGAAGACCTTGTTTTTAACACGGTTGACACGGTGAGTATAAGTTCCTTCCTGGAACCAAGCTCTCCTAAAATACAGGCACACCTTTCATATCCTGTGACTCCTGGGACCCAGGGAAGAGGCCACCACCAACCTCTGTCCAGGCACCTCTGATGGCTTCTAGTCTGATCGACAGGCCTGACTGCAGGCAACTGGGGCCCAACTGGCCATGCAGGCCATACTCACTGACCCTTCAGGGAGAACAGTCTGGGGAGCCCAGGCCCCACCTAGCCCTGAACGCAACAGCAGCCACTAAGGGGTCAGGGACTCTGATGTGGATGTTTCCAGCAGCCCTTCAGGGTGGGGCTGATCTTGGTGTTAGACTTCCAGCGGAAGGAAAGAAAGAAGAAAGGAAGGAAGGAAGGAAAGAGGGAGGAGGAAGGGAAGGAAGAAGGAAGGAAAGAAAGGACCCAGGCAGGAAGGGAGGGGAGGAGGGAGACAGGCCACATTTGATTGCAGATTTCCTTTCCAAACAGAGGGAGTTGCCACTGCCCACCCCCTACTGATTTATTCTTAAATCCAGGCCCACACTTGCTTTCACTCTCTCAAGATCTAGCTTTGAGACTTTTCACAAAAAGCTCCTTGTTATTGGGGATTTGAAGCTGAGATCCCAATTAGTTGATTAATCACTGAGTTAATCAGGCAATTAGGTGACAGCTGCCATGGAGGCCTGTGGGGACTGGAACTGCCCCCAAACACGTCACCTTCTCTAAGCCACTCCTCTACCTGCCTTTCAGAAGAGTCCTGGCCTCCTGCCAGGTGGGCCAGCACCTTCTAGCCCACAGCTCAGAGGGTGCAAGATGACCTATGAGCCCAAGTGACAAGGCCACTCCGAGGAGGAAGCTGGGAACCCACTAGATGGAGTGGACAAGAGACCTGACCAGGGCCTCCAGAGGCTGTCACACTGGCAGACACCAGCCTCAGGCCTTGTGACTCACGTGGATTCACCTGAGAGCACACAGCGGGCACAGTATTTCCCAATGCCCTCCATGTGCTCTGGGCCATGACTACAGGGAGAGGAAGTGGGTAAGGGCTCCAGGACTTCAGAGCCTTTCCCACCATGGGAGGAGGGACACACCTGAGTCGGTCCCTCACCCTACTCTTGGTAGCAAGACCCTGGATTCCCAACATGTGACTAGGGCTGGTGTCAGATATGCAAGGAAAGTGGTGAGGCTTGGCAGAGGATGGTTCACACCTCCCTACAGCTGGCATCCCAGGTCGCAGCTCTGAAGGACCCAACATGAACAGCAGGCATCAAAGAAGCTGAGTCGCAGGCTCAGCCTGTAATCCCAGCACTTTGGGAGGCCGAGGCAAGTAGACTGCCTGAGCCCGCAGGTTCGAGACCAGCCAGGTCAACTTGGCAAGATCCCATCTCTACAATAAATAAAAAATTAGCCAGGCATGGTAGCGCATGCCAGTAGTTCCAGCTACTTGGAAGGCTGAGGAGGAAGGATCGCTGGAGCCCAGCAGCTTGACACTGAGGTGGCCGTGAGTGTGTCACTGTATTCCAGCCTGGGCAACAGAGTGAGATACCAACTCAAAAAAGAAAAAAAAAGAAGCTGAGTAGCAGCTTGGAGCCCCGCACTTCAGCTATCAGCCTTTGAAGGAACTGGCTCCCCTCCCACCCTCAGGGCAGGTAGAACCCCCCACCCCACCCTCTCTTGTCCTCTGGGTGGGAACCAGCCAGTGTCTCAAGGAACAAGTCCCAGAAGAGGAAGGGTGAGCTATGAGAAGTCAGGAAACAGGAGTAGCCTGTCTCTGAACCTGGAGATGGTCCCAAACAGCCCAAAAACATGTATGGTCAGGTCTCCCTGCCTCAAAGATGCTAGCCCCAACCCTCACCTTCATCTCCAACAGAGCCTCTCTGAGGCCATGTGACCACGGATGGACCCAGACTAAAGACCTGCCAGTTTCTCCATTGGTATGAAAGGAAAAACCATCAAACCCATTTCTTCTCTCAGACACTCAGAACATTAAATTTTGGGCATAGGAAAACTACCAGAGAGCTCTAGAGGTCAGGATGGCAGATCCAGGCCCACCCCTTGGCTCACCTGCAAACTACCACCCTGCTGTTGCCCACAGAACAAGTCTTCCTGGGAGTTCTATGTGAGTTGGTGGGGATGGGCTGGGGCAGGGGATGGGGCGCTGTGGGCTGTGTCAATGGCGCATGAGTTCCTCATCCACGAAGAAAGTCCCGCACACAGGGTTTCACCACAAGTGATTCTGTGTGCAAGAGTTCATCTGATGTCACGGTGTGCTCAAAGAACATGATGTCCCTTCCCCAGACCACAGCAGTGGCTTTTCTCTGAGAGTCACACTCCCTGGACCCCTCCAGAATAGAGGTCTCATCTGCTGGTCTGCCGGCCTGACCAGAGCCCATGGTGTCCCAGTAGACAGGCCTCGGGGAGGGGAAAAACAGTATCTGCCAGTTCCTGTGAGGTAAGTGCTCCCACCACAGCTGTACATGCAGTCAGCCAGCGTGAGCCACAGGAGCAGTCCACAGACCGTGTCCCCACAGGCAGTGCATGGCCAACAATATTAGTGAACTCAGGAGTGAATGGCACCTTCCACTTCAAATATGTTTGATGGCTTGACGTAGTCTTTTTTCCAGTTTACTCTGAGCATCAGTTTCCAAAAATGAAGAACTGCTAAAGAAATGGACATCAGTGCATTTTTACCCAGTTTCTCTATCAAAAATCTTAAGGATCTCACTATTATCAAGTAAATAGATTGAGACCACAAAATGAATGAAGGTGGCAACATTCAGATGCTCCCAGAAACCCCCTCACATAGGCTGGCCTGGTCCTCTCAGGATGTTTCAGAACAAACAAATCTAGTTGTCTGCCATTTTTTTCCTTCTGGTGTTTCAAAGTTACAAGAGAACACCCAGCCACTTGGATTTGTCTTTCCAACTTCCTCTGTAACTTCACCTGTTGCCAAAATGAATTGCTGTTACCAAAACTGAGAGCTTCCTAGATCCCTGCACCCACCCCTCCCTCACCTGGGACTCTCCTCCCACCATGTTCCCAGGTGAGTACCATGCAGAACCTCCTCTGTCTTTTTCTCTGGGCCCCTCCATGCACAACACAGCATCAAAATCATTGCTTCTTCAGTGGTCTGGTCCATCCAACAGTGTCCCCCCTCCAAGGAGCTGGCCCCTGTCCTCTGGGGAGCATCTGGTGGGGCACTGAGGACACCAGACCAGAGAGGCTGATGCATGGCCTGGTGCAGCTGTAATTCCACCCTTCCCCTGCCCTGTGGCCCAAGGCTGGGCTTCAAGCATCAGAGGATGTGATTTGGCTCTTCCGGTTGAATAAACATGAATCCCTGAGTCTCCATTTCCCCACCTCAAAAACAGGATAATAGCACCGCCAGACGATGCTTTCATGAGATTCCTGGAGATAAAGACACTAATGTGAGGACATCACAGAGTCCAGGGCTCAGAGCATCCCGGCTCCTCTGTGCCCCTCTTCTCCACTTCTAAGTTACTCAAGTGAGGGGTGAGGGGTGCAGGGGACATCGTCTTCCTGTTCCACCTTTGTGCAAGGTTTAGGGAGTGAACTTTGGGGCCCTCTCAATTCCCTGATTGGCAGAAGCCATCACTCCACAACTGTGTGGTGAGGAATGAGATGGCCCCCGCCTGGATTTGCTCATGGTTCAGTGAGAATCTTCACCCTAAGAAGTAGGAAGGACATAGTCACGGACCTCAGTCAGCTGGATCATCAGCACACAAAACCACTGTGTGCATCCCATCAGTGGAAGACTCAAGATGTAGAACACCCAGTTCTCTCATCTCTGCCAAACCAGGTGGGCTCCAACCATCTGACACCGAAGGCTTGTCAGATTCTACCAATCTTGTCAGATTCTCCCTTGACCCTGGTTTCGGGGACTGTGCTGACAGTCCAGAGTCTAGAGCTGAGCTGGTGTGAGCACATCCGTGTCCCTTTCATGAGGCTGGAGCATCTCATAACAGGGCCAGGACAGAGGTGAGAATGGGCAAAGACAGGGCCAGGATAGGCAGACACGTGGCCAGGAGAAAGACAGCCTCCTTAGGCAAAGAAAAGGCTCATGGGGTTGGGAGAAAAGCAGGTGTTTTGTTAGTCTAAAAAGACCCTGTTTGGGACATTTAGGATGTCTCCAGGGTCACAGGCACATGGGTAATGCCCAGTGCTATTGGAAGACTTCCTTACCTGAGGTCTGCAGCTGTGGTCTCCGGGGGTCCTAGGTAAAAGAAACAAGGAAAACACATATGGGAGTTAGGATTTAAAAGGCTCATTGCCCTGACAGCATAAATAAGTAAAACAGCTGAGAGGTCTGTCAAAGACACACAGAAGTAATCCTAGTGAAAACTGAACTGTTTCTCCAGGCCTCCGACCCTTTCCTGACTCCCTAGAATGTCCTCCAGGGTCAATGGAGTGAGCTGCTTCCTCCAACCAGGAGGGGTTCCTGACCCACCTCAAGGAGCTGAGTGGTACTACAGAGTGGGGCCCATGTTCCACCTGAGGCAGACTCTGGGCCATCAAAACCAGGGATGGTGCCTCTTTCTCTGATTGCAGATAGGAGTTGGCTTTTGGCAGGAAATATGAACCACAAGATCAAGCTGGACAGAGAAGAGGACATATGGACCAAACGGCTGGTCCCTCAGTGATGGACACTGGCTGTGAAGATGCACAGATGCATGCCTGCCTGGGGGCCCTAGCCACTCCACGAGGTGCAAAGGAAGCTCCTCAGGTGCCAAGGAGGGGAAGCCGGGCAGGGGTTGGGGCTCAAGTCCTAGCAGAGTCAGCAGGGCCCCAGGCCCTCCTCCTCCTCATTGCCAGTTCAGCCCAGAAACTTTCCAATCCCTGGATTTCCAGAGAGAGAAGGGAACTGGTGGCAGAAGGCTGGTGGCCTTGCCTTTCCAAGCAGAATGGTCTCATAAATGAACTTTGCTATGCCCACTCTGTGGTGAAGCTAGGTCTGTCTCCACATCTCTGCCCCAAGGCAGGCATCTTGGGCCAAGGGCTCCTCAGCAGCCCTCTTAAATGTCAGCTTCAAAGCCCAGCAGGCCTAAGGAGGAGAGAGGCTTAAGAGTGCTGAGATCCCAAGGCATGTCTGACCATGAGTTGTAGGCTTGTTTTCCAGGAAAACTGTTGGGGAAAGTAGCATTTACAGCAATAGAGAAGGCAGCAGCCAAGGACCTGGGACACACAGCCAGCCCCGGCCTGGAGGGGAGGGCGGCACTCACCTCGGAGGGCCTTGGATCGGGTGCGAGCTCGCTTATCCTCATTTTCTAAGCTCATCTGCAAGCAAAAACCAACTGTTATGTCAACAGAAAAACTCAGCAAGCACATCCTGAGTACAGAACCATCAGGAACTGCTGGCCATTTTCTGACTCAAACTTTAATGAAGGTGACTTTGTGGTACAGAATGACAGGAATGGGCTCCCAGAACAGGAAAGGCCTGAGGTCAGAAGCAGCACGTAGGAAGACGTGGGAGGTGCTTCGGGCAGAGAGCACCAGGCTCAGAAGTGTCCCATCCGCATGTCCCAGCCCTTGGCAAGGGGGCCACAGTGCACCCTGCCCTCCTGCTGCCCCCAGTTTGTACCCATCAGCAAGCGCTGAGGTGTGGGGCCTTCCCCAGTAAACCTCATGAATGTCGGTGTTTTGTAACATGAGGACACAACAAGGAGCAATGCCCACTGCTCACCTGACTGGTAAGTGCCAAGGCATCACAGCAGGTCACTTACTGAGACTTGGCTGCCACCAACCGTGCTAGGTCAGTCAACTAAGTTTGACCACAATGTGCCCCCAGAGCATGGTTTCCCACAGACACTTGCCTCCCACTCAGCAGAAGGCCTTAATGCCCCTAACACACTAGGGCCATCCTGTTAGAAACAGGCAGTATGGAGCAGCCTCTGCCCACATGTCCTCTAGCTGCCAGGGTCCTTGCCCAAGCCCATCAGTGTCTCCACCTTCCTATGTTCCCTGAATCTGACCAGCCTCCACTGGGATGTTGCCCACTACATTGTCCTCAAGGGAGCCAAGGGAGAGCCCCAAGGAGGTGACAATCACAAAAGAGATATGCCTGTGCATGACAGTCACAGACAGGCACCTAGGGGCCACAGGTCATCACACAGAATCCTTGTCCTGTGTCACCCATGATAAATCTGGACAAACAGGTAAAATCCCACACACTTCATGCAACGCAAAACAATCCTATCTCAAGGAGCCAGACCAGGCAGGGTAGGGGGAGCTCCCTATACCCCTGGAGGCCCAGGAGGAGGGCAACCAAATTCACCACCTGTCATCCATAGTCAGGAAGAGGAGGCAACAAATCCACATCTGTCCCAGGCCACAGACACCAGAGCAGCCAGGGCTCCATGAGGTTGTCAAAAGGAAAGCAGGAGAGTGGGGGAAAGTCACAGAAGGAAGGAAGGGAGGCAGGAGAGGGCTCAGAAACCTTGTCTTAAGTGGGTTGTAGACCCTAAAACCAGCTAGAGACAAATGCCTATGGTACCACCTGGGAAGAAAGAAAAAGAAATGCCCCCAATTAGTAAGATGAAATTGCGAAGTGAACCTCTCCTATGCGGCAGCATGAACATGCAATGATGTATGTGATTTGTTAAGGAAGAAAAATCAAAACCTGGGTAATGTATGCAACCTGTCGACTCGGGCTGTGGTGCTCCATGCTACGAGCCATGCGTGTATTGCAGCCTTCCAACAGAACAGAAGACAATTACCACAATTTCTATTTTTAAAGCAGAGGTTCCCCATGGACCAATGGCTCACATTTAAAGTGAAGAGAGGAGCAGGTGTCACAGGGACCTCATTACATGGATGAGCCTTCCAGTGTCGTCTGCTCTGAGCCCGTGTGCGACGCCTTCCGAGGCAGGG
Source organism: Tarsius wallacei (assembly GCA_963574415.1). NCBI lineage: Eukaryota > Metazoa > Chordata > Mammalia > Primates > Tarsiidae > Tarsius > Tarsius wallacei. The sequence continues at coordinate 8,433 of CAUYQG010269237.1, forward strand.
TACACAATGGGGCTGACGCGGCTGATTGCTGGGCTCCTGCATTCCGCTGAAATGCAATCTACAGCTTTATTTTTTTGTCAGTTTTCCCAAGGAAATTGGCAAGCATTCTGCTAGGTTAAAGCGTGCCTTGGCAATTTGGATTTCCTACAGATAAATTATTCAAAGCACACAGAATATTGAGAGATGTAGGGATGCGTAATGGACGCTGCTTGCAAACTGTGAGCCCCCACTGATGAAGTTGATGGCTGCGGTGCTCATTCTGCTGAGCACCTTCCACTCGCGATTTATCTGCATCAAAGAGTCAATATGCAAGAAGTTCTCTTAGGTGCATGTAGCTTTGATTTTAAAAGGGAAAAATACCGAACTACTGAAGGAAAAACCGGGCTCTTTAAGATGAGAATGAATTTGTAAGAGCTAAGCGGCATGGGACACTTTGGTTTCTGAGCTGTTTGAAACGAGCAGTGAAGGAGTGCTGGATGTCACGAAAGCATCTGGGTGAGGCTGTGACAAAACCAGTACCACTCGATTTGCATCATTTTCCTTTTCGGAAGAACTCAAAGCACTTAAGAGATGGGCCTGAGCTGTCCTTCTGCCTCAAAATCAGTGTCCCCACATGGTGGATGGAGAGCCAGTGTGGCAGCAGCCCTGTGCCCGGCATCAGCGAGGCTTACCTTGGGCAGTTGCCGGGCAGCAGCCCCTGGGCCTTCTGTCCTTACCATACAATAATAGCCATGCCCAAGAGAACAGCTCAGTTATGAAAAGACAGTAAGACACTTCTCAATTTCTTGCTGATTTTTTTAAAACCCTTTACTTGTTCCCAGCACAAGCCAACCAGGCCCCTGTTCTTACACAGCCCACAAATAACTCATTGGCCTCTCCCCTTGAGGGTGAAAAAGCCCCTTTGTTGAGACAGGCCAACCTCACTCCCCTCCCTCACTGCCTGGCCAGCGATCTCTCTCAAGTGCAATGTCTGCTCTCTGTTTCTCCAACGCCAACTTCATTCTGCCACCAGGAGCATGTCTTATAGCTTGAATTAATACTTCAATAGTTCTGCCTTCAATAGAAAAACCAGGAAAACTGTGGGGAAGGAGATAACTTATAAATGCAAATATATTGTGTTTTGCCAAATCTATTAACCAGAGAGAATTGTCTCTTCATCTGCCCATTTAACTTGTTTTCTTAGAACCATATAAAAGTAATCTCTTCAAGAGGCTGTTTTTTGCTTTGTTCTGTTTTGTATTTCTTTTTAGCAAAGTCAAGATTACTCATGTAAGCTCTTTTTAACATATACACAGTTCTCACCATGACGTGCTACAAAGACTAACCCCTTTGCCAGACTCATCTGCATGATGCCCTTGCCAAAATGGAGTCCCCTGAGTTGTACATTTACAAACTCAAGAAAAAAAATGCAGTAAGCACTCTCAAAACCTGCCAATTCCTCTGGACTCATGGGCTACAGTTGTGAGAAATGCACTCAGAACCCAGAAACACAGCCAGTGACAAACCACTTGTGTCTAAAGGGAAATGGGGGATCCAGATTCCAAAGATGTAAGAGTCAGAGACTTTCCATGCTGTACAGAAGGTTTTGTGCTTTCTCCTTTGCCCCAGGAGACCATGTCTGCCCATGCTGTTCCCAGCCCAAGCGCAATACACTCATGGTGAATGCTGTCTCCCTTCTCCTTGCTCACTCCCTTACCCTCTCTCTCTACCTCTCTCTCTCCCTCCTTAGTTCTTTTTTCCTGCTTCCTCCCAGGGCCTACAGAGTGGAAGATCTCTCGCTCCACCCCCCTTCAACCCTGAACCACGTTCCTGCCCTTCTGCATGCCAGCCCATGCTGGTCACAGTACCAAACCTGGGCTGAAGCCTTGCCCCAGCAGGAGCAGGAGGGTGTCTTGGCCCTGAGTGGCACCAGCCTCAACATCTCCAAAGTTTGCACATCACTCCATGGAGTTGTGGGGTGCTCTGGGGAGAGTTCAAGGGATAGTGGGCTGTAAGGCCTGAGAGCTGGGGTGAGGTGGGGATCTGTGAAGGCCTGAAGCATCCTTGGGTGGCTGGCACCCTTCTTCATCTCACTCTCTCTCTTATTTTCTACCCTGTGCCTGCTTGTTTGCCTCGTGGTTCTCACCTTGATCTGAAATGACTCATTCATTCATGATGGTAAAAACATTGTCTCTCCTGCAGAGAGATGCTCAGTACATATCATTGAAAGATAGGTGGATGCAGGAACAAATAAATGAATGAGGCAGTCTGAAACATCTCTGAAATCCTGGAGCTGGAGAAGGTGGACACGAGTAGTCAGAGGACTGCATAGAGACAGTATGTGGGAGTCATGAGCTGGAGGTTCCAGGCTTCCAGATATCATGGGGAGACATTCTCCCTAGCCCTGGGCTAGTGGGGGAAACATGTTAGTGTTTTATTTAATTTAAAATGTCTTACAACAGCCAGCAAAGCTGGAGAATTAGAGCAGACTTACAGACGTTTTTTAAATCCTTGAGATTACATGGGTTATACTGTCCCTGTAGGAGGGTTGAGCCTCTTGTGTAATGCTTTTCCTCCCAGAGACCTAGACAAAGAGGGAGTGTATCTGTCCACTCCCCAGGGACCATAGGAGGCCCAGAAGGAAGGGGACCATGAAGACAGGATGACAAGGTGGCTGGGAACTGGCCATCAACCACCCTGTCTGGCCCCAGCAGTACCTGGCTGCTGTCAACACCACATTCAGTGTCATCTCTCTGCAGGGAGGGATGGGGAGGAAGAAAAAACCATGCTCTGGCTCATTTTCTTCTCACTTGTATACCAAGGGCAGTGCCAGCTCCCCTGGGGCCACTGTGAAGCCATCATGACAGGTGGCATTTACAAAGATGCCCATTGCCACCTCTAGGGAGGTGCTCCACTTGAGGACGGGAGGGTGGCATTCAAGTACTTGCCTTGCTTCCCCTCCTCAAGCATTTCAGTGGGATTGTTTTCTGCCTGCCTGCATGGCTTGGCCTTCCCTTTCCTTTCCATTGAGCATGCCCCTGCAAGCCAGCTCAGCCCACTGAGCAGAGGTAGGAAGTCAGCTGCCTCAGAGACCTCCACACACATCCTGCTTTCCATTCTCTGGATTTCCAAGACTAAACCACTTGTCCTCACCCCTGTACCCCTCTGCAGCCATCACAGCACCCCTGGTTCCTTGAAGTGACAGTTCTGTCCCCACCTTTGGGGGACATCTCACTGTGTGTCTGAAAATCTCCTGACATTCCACCCATTGTGCAACCTACCTGCAGTTACTCTGAATAAAACAGCCTCCTCCTTGGGGTATAGAAAGGACACCCCATGGAGCGTTATTTAACATATGTCATAAGAGGGTTTCTCTTGACAGCTTAAAACATGAGAACCTGGCTCACTCAACCCCCAAATTAAAAATTATAGCAATATAACAGACACCCTGGTAAAGCGACCATATCTGCATCCATCTATTAAACACTCCAGTATAAGTGGAATGTATACCCCCACTCAGGACACAATCCAGCAACATCAAGGGAAGCAGATGAGAAGGGTCACACCCAGTGGTACCTCTCTCCCTTGCAGGAGCCTCTATCCAGTCATCCTTACCAGAGGTCCCCCCACCCCCGAGTAGTATAGGAAGAAGGGCTGACTGAATGCCCATGTAACCCACCTTTTATTTAATTCTATAACTCTGAAGTCATCCACTGAATACTATGCAAATTGGGGCCCAAATATTTCCCTCTTCAAGGTCAAGAAAAAGTTTAAGAAGCTACTACCAAGTCCTGCCCTCCCTCGAGCACACCACCCCCCAACTCCCTTCTGGTAGACCCTTCCAAGGAGTCCTGAGCTGTCCATGTTCCTGGTGCTGAACTCAGAAGCACGTGGCAGGTAGTCAACGCCTCCTGCATGGGCTTTGTCTGCCCCACTGCCTTCCTGTGCTGGCTCCTCATCTCACTCACCTCTTGTCTTAGGTCAGTCCCCAAAAGATTGACTCCTTTGCCACCGTTGCTGTGTGATATTCTTGCACTGTGGCCACCACTCAGCCCTGGTGCTGTCACCTCCTCAACCTCTGTGGCCAGAAGGTACCACCCGCGCCAGCCCCACAGTCATCTGGGCACATCCTCTCTCCTTCTCTGGCCCAGTCTTCTTGGATTCTCTACTCAGAGCAACAACTCAGGCCCTGTCTGCCCAAAATAGAGGAAAATGACCTCAAATGGAGCAGAGATGAAACAGCTAGTGGTGCCAGGAGAACCTGGGTATGGGACCCCAGGCTTGTTCACAGACACTACATTTTGCACATCACAGATTGTCCATGGTAGGTTCCAAACCTTCTGAGTTCATCATGCCTGAGCCATGGGAAAACCAAAATTCTCCTACCCAACCCTGACATGGCACCAGAGAAGCACAGATAACACTTCACCCAGAGCCCTGGCCTCAAATCAAGTAACTTTTGTGGTTACATGATCTCATGCCTGTGCAGCTCTGTGTGAATCCTCCAGGATGGGCTAGAACAAGGGGAGTGAGGCCAAAAACTCAGTGATCAGGATAAATGATATTTTAATACAATATTTTAAAACATCAACATAATGCAAAAAATCCACAATAAACAAAATACCAAAATTTTAAATGCAGGATCAATATTACTGACTCTTCTTTGTGCCCCAGGTTCCAACATGGATTCGCAGAACACTGATAATCCTGTGAGAGCCAAAATGTGAGTGGAGGGGCTTAAAAAGGTAGTGATAACAGACCCCTTGAAATGTACATTCTTGTCACCAGACTCAAAAGGAACATGTTGAATTTTGTGAGTAAAGTACAGGCGCCCTCAAATGAAGTGCCCTCAACTGCATAGCCCCACCACCACCTACACCCTGAGCCGACATCATCTTGATAGCCATGCCCTAGGTCACTACTGGACTCTTGCTGGAGAGCATCCACATAAGAAAATGAGAGGTCAGAATCTAGTCTATGGGAAGGTCTGCCCCAAGCCTGTTGTCAGTCCCTACTTCCATCTCTGAGGGTCATCTGACCCCGGAGACCTATCCTCACCCAGAGCATGTAAGTGGGAAGTTCTAAAATTAGAGGGTTGGTGGTAGGAAACAGTGTCTCTGAGAACATGTGGTACCCCAGGCTTGGGAGTGTTCCTGGGGAGGCGGGAAGCCTGGGTCGCCTCCACCATGAATTCAGGGCAGGTATGAGAAGGGCATGCACCATCTGCCTCCACTTAGGGAGACCAAAATAAAACAAGGTTAACAGACCTCAGAGTTCCTGTCAGCAAGGTCTGCTGTCAGACCCTGCAGGGATTCTCACCCTACCCAGGTGAACGCAGGGTATATAGAGAGCAGGTTGCTCATGTCCAGCACATGAACCCAGGTGTGATCATGTCTCAAAGCAGGGCTGGCTGGAAGTTGAGACGCTGCTGCCACATTCTAGTTGTGATCTACTCAGAGTCATTTTTCTTCCCTTAACTTTAAAATGACCAGATCCTTGACAGACCTAGTCCCCACTTAATCTTTGCCTGGCCTGGACTCTGGTGAAGATCAGAGTCCAGAAGTCATCTCTGTGCTTCCTGCCTGGGAGCCGAGGAGAGGCTGTGCACAGGCAGCCATGGGGGCCCGAGACGGGGGCTGCCCTCCAGCACCTCACCTTGCTGTGTCTGCCCAGGATATGCCTCGAGGTCCTGCAGCTGCTGACCTTGCCTCCGTGTGTCCACCTCTGATTCAGCAGCTCACCCCGGAACTCATTTTCTGAGGGTTAAAAAGATACAAGATCAGAAAAAGAAAGCTTGAAGAATGCCAGCCAAGCCAGCTCAAGGGGAGAAATTAGAAATGTGGGCCGCTCTTCCAGAAAACAGATATGGTCATGGTCTCACGGTTGGTCCAGGGACAAGAGAAAATATTTCTCTAAAGTGGAGCCTCTTTGGAATCTAAAGCACCTGCTCTCCTCTGCACCATTTTCCTAGGGCTGGTTCTGTTCTGTGACACGTGCCTTGAGTGGATGACAGTTCCCACTGACATGGCCATTCCAACCAGAGGGCGCTGGGCAAGACAGGTGAGCCTCGCCTTGAGAAGACCTGGAACTTAAACTCTCCAACTTTGAAAATGAACTAACTCATGAGTAATTATTCACATTACAACTAGATCCTTTTGCTTCCAAAAGGATGAACAGCACAGATTCGTTTGCAAAAAAAAAGAGAGAGAGAGAGAAAGAGAGAGAGATTGTTTTGCACAAGTTCTCTAGAGTCCATTGACTGAGGAAAGCAAGGTCCACCCGTGGCCCCAAATGGGCTCTGCCTCTCACAGGAGCCCCAGGCCCCGCCATTGCTCTCTGCCCTCGTTTTCAGTATCTGTTCTCACCCTGTGTTTCTGCCTCTCTCCAGAGCAATGTCTCCAGTTAATATTTAATTCCTCACATAAATTCACATGTCTAAGCAGAGGCTGAATGCATCAGCTGGACATGACAAAGAAATGCATTGTGTACCTATTCCCTGCACGTCACTCCCCGTTTCCATGACAACCTGCTTTCTACAACTGCGGCTTTTCAAAGGAAGGTCATTAAGTAACCAACAATAAAAACAGGAAATGAATATCCCTGCATTCTGCTCCCTGCTTCTCCTAGGAAGTGAGTTTGGATTCTGCTGAAGGCTGGTCAGGCGCACTGTCCTTGCAACCATTACCTTTCTTCTCCCCACATTTTAGATGTGCATCTGCAAATGCTGCTTTTCTCTGGAAATTCACCTCTCCTGGCCCCAGACAGCCCTGCGGCTCCAGCTGTAGCATCCTCTTGTTGTCTGGAAATGCCTCCATCCCATTAAAGGGTTTCACATTACCTTCCACAGTATAAACACAGAGGAAAGCAGATTTTGTCATCAAGGAGAAGGCATAACACAAAGTCTTCAAAGGAATGAACAAAACCACCAGGATCTGGAACTACAGTGTACACCTACTATGTTCTTCCCCCTCACTGAGCTGTGAATCAACCACAGATGACCTCTGTGGTCACAAAGCTTCAGCTGCATACTCCAAGGCCTTGACTAGAAAGGAGTGAGCTGTGGGACTTTTCCCATAACCCTAGATTTCTGGGTTCCTGGGTTCCTACCTGTCACTGTTCATCAGCACTGAGCCATCATGAGGTGCCTCTAATGGGGCAAGCCTGCCCACCAGATAATCACATTCTCAACCCTATTACAGGAATGTGGGGAACAGCCCTTAGGAGAACCAAGCGCACTGAACTCAGGCAGAGGCAGCTAACGGCATGAGGGACCCAGCACAAAGGAGAGGTCAGACAGTCACACCCCATGGGGTAAAAGGTCAGGAACACATGTCGGAAGATTCAGGAGGTAAACAAATAATAACTGTTCCGGTCACAAAGTGTGTTTCACACTTTGAAGATGGGGCATGAGAGTGCCCCGTGTGTCTCCTCCACGGTGGCAATGGAAGCTGAGAGACACCTAGGGCCCCGAAGTACACGGGACTCACTTTCTGAGCATCCATCCCAGGGGTTAAGAGGCTGCCAGGACCTGTGCACTGGGCTGACATGCCAGGTTCAAGCAGCATTTCTTGTTCCGGTTATATATGTAAATATGCAGGTAACAGGAGCGGGGCACTTCTTGCTGACAGCAAGGAAAGAACGCAAGTCTGTGCTGTGCTGTGCAGCAGAGTGCACCAGAAGAACTGCCTTCCCAGAGCCAACTCCCCTCTCTCTAGGTCTCTTCCACTTCTTAGAGAAGTCAGGCAAAAATGAACTACAAGCCGGGCTCGGTGGCTCAGCCTGTAATCCCTCACCTTTGGGAGGCTGAGGTGAGTGGATTGCCTGAGCCCGTGGGTTCGAGACCCGCCTGGGCAACTTGGCGAGACCTCATCTCTACAATATATCAAAAATTAGCCGGGC
>CAUYQG010269246.1:0-22147 GCA_963574415.1 Tarsius wallacei
GCTGGCACTGCCCTCCAGGTTGGGGGAGTCACCACAGCTCAAGGCTGCCCAAACTCAGACAGGGAGCAGATATTAAAAACACTAAAAATACCAGGGGAGGGGGGCACACTTCATCAACAAGGGTACCTACATAATGAACATTTGTATACCTAACCCTGAATTGTACCCCACAGCTTTAAAATTAAAAAAATTAAAAAAAAAAATACTAAAAATAGCCGAGTACGGTAGCTCAAGTCTGTAATTCCAGCACTTTGGGAAGTGGAGACGAGAGGATTGCCTGAGCCCAGTGGTTCGAAACCAGCCTGAGCAACTTGGTGAGACCTTGTCTCTACAATAAATCAAAATTAGCCGGGTGCAGTGGCACATGACTATAGTTCCAGCTACTTGGAAGGCTGGGGCAGAAGGATCACCTAAGCCCAGCATGTAAGGCTGTAGTGGCCGTGAGCATGCCACTGCACTCTAGCCTGGGTGATAGAGTGAGACTCCAACTCAAAAAGTAAAAAACAAATAAATAGATAAATACTAAAAATACTGCACACTTGCCTCTTGGGCCCACAAAATCCTCATCTTCTTCTTCTTCTTTTTTTTTTTTTTTGAGTTGGAGTCTCACTCTGTCACCCAGACTGGAGTACAGTGGCCGCTCCCGGCCACCACAGCCTCAACCTGCTGGGCTCTGGCGATCCTTCCGCCTCAGCCTTCCAAGTACCTGGAACTATAGGCGCGCGCTACCACGCCCGGCTAATTTTTGCTTTATTGTAGAGATGAGGTCTCGCCAAATTGCCCAGGCAGGTCTTGAACCTGCGGGCTCAGGCAATCCACTCACCTCGGCCTCCCAAAGTGCTGGGATTACAGGCTTGCCACCAAGCCTGGCCCTCTTCTTTTTTTTTTCTTTTTTTGAGTCAGAGTCTCACTCTGTTGTCCAGACTGGAGTGCAGTAGCATGATCACCACAGCCTCTACTCCCTGGCCTCAGCCTCCTGAGTAGCTGGAACTATAGGTGTTTGGCACCTCTTCTGGCTAATTTTCTTGATTTTTTTGTAGAGATGAAGTTTTGCTATGTTGCCTAGACTGGTCTCAAACTCCTGGACTCAAACAACCCTCCTACCTTGGCCTCCTAAAGTGCTGGAATTACAGGTGTGAGCTACCACATCCAGCCAACCCCATTTCTTCTTTCTACGCCTTCCTTTAGCGTTCCCATGCTGACCTACAAGAACCTGTCTGCAGAGGAGTAGGTTTCCTCTTCTGGGGCAGCCCCAATACCAAGACCCCTACAGGGAAAAACATGATCTCCCCCAAATTCTTTCTGCTTCCCCTAATTAGGCCTGTTTTTCTTCCTTCTTTCCTCTTCACTCTTCTCTACTGTCCATCCTTGATAGCCTGGGAACACTGCAAGTGAATACATTCACAAACAGAATAAAAACTATCCTTTTGTTCGAGCACAGAAAACAACCTGAAGGCAGAAAACCAGTGTTCAGGCCCCAGCAGAGTCACCCATGAACTGTGCTCCTTGGTGCAGTTGTTCATTCCTTCTACGTTTCAAGTTCCTGTCTACAGAATGATCAGACCATTTCATTGTGTCACTGTGATGTGTGTGTGAGGTACCAGCAGAAAACAGATGTGTGATAAATAACAACTGCCCTCTCTTCCCTTCCTCATGCTCCCTGGCTTGCCAGAAGGAAGGCTAGAAGACCTCAAATAGGAAAGTCAACACCCACCCCTGGTCTCTGGTTGGGATCTCACACACACAGACACAGACACCCACAGATGCAAAATAAACACCAATAACTTACCTGCTTTCCTGATCCCACCACAAAAACTCCCCCAAGGATGAAGCCTTCACCTTCCAGGTTTCCAGAGAAACCTCCATTCCAGGCCCGGAAGAAGTTGTACCACACTCCCAGACGGATAAATCCCATGAATATCATCTTCCGCCTTTGTGGACCATAGAATTTTTTCTATTGAGTGAGAAAGATAGATCCCACATGAGTAGCCTATATGCCTGCCTTTCCCTGGGAGGCAAGGCTCCAGACAGGGCATTTGCTCTCAGGCAAAGACCCAAAGCCTGCTGGTTCGTGTCCGCTCCCTGACCTAACACACACAGCTCCCACCCAGGTCCTCTCTCAACTGCCTGAGGAAACAAAGAACCCTGCTGGGTCCAGTTTTCAACCTCAAGGCAGGCCCAACCTAGGGTAACAGATTTGCAGCTTTCAACTTTTACTCTAACTTCTCACGAGTTCTTGCACTTGCCAGGGTGGTACCAGTGCTACATTCTGCAGAAATGGAAGTAGAGGGGAAAGAAATATGGCTGCAATGAATTAGGGGACAGAAGGTTTGTGCTAGGAATAACCTGATGGGGTTTCAGCTATTTCCTCCCCTCCCAGGTCACACTGTAGCAAGGGCTTTAGTAATACAAATGCTCCATGACTCACAATGAAGTTACATCCTGATAAGCCCATCATCGTCAGCTGGAAATATTGTATGTCAACATGCATCCAATACACCTTTACTGAACATCATAGTGTAGCCCAGAGTATCTTAAACATGCTCAGAACTTTTACGTCATCCTATAGATGGTGTAAAAGTAAATCATGTAACAAGTCTATTTTATAATCAAGTGTTGAATATCTTAGGTAATTATTGAATACTGAAAGTAAAAAATAGAATGGTTGTATGGGTCCTCAAAGTACAGTTTCTACTGAATGTGTATTGCTTTCACACCATCATAAAGTTGAAAAATTATAAATTGAACCATCGTTAGTCAAGGACCATCTGTAACCGAGGGGACGGCTTTAAAATGTCTGCTCGAGCTCTGCTTCAAGAGCTGGAAAATGCCCTGCAAGTTCAGGGCACTGAAGGGGAAGCCAACTTCCAGCTCCAGGCCAGACACACCCTGGGTCACCAAACTCTCCACAATTGAACACAATCCCCAGCAATCTGTGTCCAAAAGGCTCCCAGCAGACACACCTTCTCATCCAGGAAGATTTCCCCTTTGAAATAAGGCTGGAAGTCCTTCACCTCAGTCTTGATCTGCTCCTTTACCACTGCATAGAGGGGGACGCCCAGTTCATCCAGCTTGGGTTTCAGGGAGGACAGGTCCGCAGCCTCCTGCAGAAGACACCGAGGTTCAGAAACATGAACTTCTGTGGCTCTGCAGCCAACAAACAACCTCTCTTCCCAACAGACCCAGAGCACGGCTGGCATTGAACATAGAGGAACAATTCAGCCTGTGTAGACTAGCATGCGCCTGCTCCAGGTGGGCACTAGGCCTCAGTGAAAGGTGTCAGGTACCCTCCTCAGCCCAGGCTTCTTGTTTTCTCCACAGTAGGAATGGAGGCAAAGGTTCTGTTATGAGTGTCCTGACCATAGCCTAGGCAGCAGTCATAAATATGAGAATGTACCCAGATACATCTTCTACTCCTACCTACGAGATGCTTCTCTCCTGCCTCGTCTCCCAGTCCCTCCTCTGCACCAGAGAAAATGAGCATAAGGGCCCAGCAGACACTTCCCACTCAGGCCATGTGAATGGCTGCCTCCACATTCTACTCGCTCCCCTCCCCTACAATAACTTTCCTTCTCTCTCCAGTTCAACCCTACCCCCTGGAAAAGTAGCCCTGGTTCCAAAAAGATCTTCCTGGCTGATCCAGCCAGGGTTGAAGCCCTGCTTCTCTGTACATATTTTATCTTCCCTGCTTAATGAATGATGTTTTTTGTAACGAGTTTATAAGTTACCACTAAGTTGAGTGTCGTCACAGGATCCCAAATGTGTCTCCCAGACACAAAAAATATGTCTTCCATTTCCTGGAACTTGGATATACAGTCAGCACTAAATACCAGATGGAAAGATTTGAAGGTGGACAATGGGGAAAAGCTAAGCTGAGAGGTACAGACATCCCTGACCCTCAGGAACTGAGTGCTAGATGAATAAATGAAACAGCATGAGTCATCCTAAGGCTTCAACATTAAGAACTATTTCCTTTTTCACATTTGGTGTCAGAAGTAAAGAATTAGCAAGGAAATGCTTTCAACAAAGCCTTCTCATCTCCAATACATTTACACCACTGTATGGTAGCAGTGACATTTAATTTTTTATTTATTTTCTAAAAGAAAAAAAGAAAAAAAAGCTGGGTGTGGTGGCTTACACCTGTAATCCCAGTGCTTTGGGAAGCGGAGGCAAGAGGATTGCCTGAACCCAGGGGTTTGAGACAAGCCTGAGCAACTTGGCGAGACCTTGTCTCAACAATTAAAAAAAAAAAAATTAGCTGGGTGTAGGGGCCCATGCCTGTAGTTCCAGCTACTTGGAAGGCTGAGGCAAAAGGATTGCCTGAGCCCAGCAGAACGAGATTGCAGTAGCCCTGAGTGTGCCACTGCACTCTAGCCTGGGTGACAGAGTGAGACTACAATTCAAAAAAAAAAAAAGAGGAAGAAAAATATCTAATGAAGCAGAATTGATTATTATACATTTATCAAGAGCTTCAGTGACTGGCAAATTCTGCCCTAGAACAGAGAGGACTATAACATCTGATGTGATCAAAGACCATCTGTTTGTGAGACAAAAGGTTTTACTCAGTTTTCCTGGGCTCTTTGCTCTCAGTATGGCATTATACAAAGCCATTAAGTGGAAACTGAGTCACACACCTCCTCCCTAGGTCATCAAAATAACTCAGACTGCCATCTGACCATCCTTCTGGAAACATAAGTTTCCACAAGATGTTCTGCCAGGGCACAGACTAATGGAAAGGAAACAGCTTATAATCAGGGAGAGCTGCTGCTCTTGGAATCTTGGGGATTCACCAGCCTTGAGAAATCAAGTCAAAACAGGTTTCCATGTTGGTATTTGGAGGCATCATAGATTTAGAAACAAAAGTCATTTCAACTCCACCTACCTGGTTGAATAAGCTTCTAGAGATGTCCACATTTGAACTCCTGGAACCTGTGAATATGTTATGTTACACAGCAAGGGGGCATTAAGGCTGAGATGAAGTTTAGGTTGCTAATCAGCTGACCTTCTATTTTTTTTTTTTAAGTTGGAGTCTCACTCCGTCACCCAGACTGGAGTGCAGTGGCACACTCCCAGCCATGGCAGCCTTGATCTGCTGGGCTCTGGCAATCCTTCCACCTCAGCCTTCCAAGTAGCTGGAACTACAGGCGCGCGCTACCACGGCCGGCTAATTTTTGATTTATTGTAGAGATGAGGTCTCGCCAAGTTGCCCAGGCGGGTCTCGAACCCACGGGCTCAGGCAATCCACTCACCTCAGCCTCCCAAAACACTGGGATTACAGGCTGAGTCACCGAGCCCGGCCAGCTAACCTCAACTAAGGAGATTATCCTGGATGATCTAGGTGGGCTCAACGTAGTCCCAAGGTTCTTAAATGTGGAAGAGAAAGATATAAAGGCTGGTGTCTTAGTGTTGCAGCCCAAGAAGACTTAACCAGCCACTGCTAACTTTAAAAACAGAGGAAGGGGCCATGAGCCGAAGAATATAGGTGGCCTCTAGAAGCTGGAAAAGGCAAAGAAATGGATTCTTCCCTACAGCCTTCAGAAGGAATGCAACCAGATTCCACTTTAGAATTCTGACCTCCAGAACTGTAAGACAAATTTGTATTGTTTAAAGCCACCGAGTTTGGGATAATTTGTTATAGGATTAGGATGTTAGTATACCTCCCCAAGCAGTGTAGCTTTGTTACAACCTCTGTACCTGTTTCCTCCTCTGTAATGAGAATAACAAGAAGCTGTATTTCCAAGGGACATGTTGAGGAACCACTGAGATACAACAGACACAAAAGTGCCTTGAAGGTAAGCTGGTGCAGGGCATCAGATGCATCCAGCAGTGCACAAGGACTCTTTGCCAGCCCAACCATACAAGCATGGAGAGAGCCACAAAGCTGAAAAGAAATGCCTCAGGGTCAGGGAGGGCAACCAGATGGATGAGCATAACAATTTGGACAGGGCCACGGCCACTACTTGAGAAAGTTGTCTCAAGATAGGACTACCATCATTCCCAGTTTTCTTCCAGGCAAGGCAGTGATCTCAGAACCAGGATCTTCTGCCACCGACTAGCTGTGTGACCATGGACAGGTCACCAAACCTGGTCCTCAGTTTACCCATCTGTAAAGTGACAAGCCTAGACTCAAGTATTTGCAGTGTCCACTCTGGCACTAGCATTTTGTATTTCAACAATCACAGTTCCTGCCTGCCTTCCCTTGACAAGCTTCCTCACTAACTGAACAGATGACAATGACTTCCCTTTGAGGGGCCAACCTAGAGACCACCTAGTCAGTGAGCCCCAACTTTCACCAAACTCTCAAGCCAAATGCACTCACGCTATTGGCATGATTGAAATCCTACCAGCCGGGCTCAGTGGCTCAGCCTGTAATCCCACGCCTTGGGGGGCTGAGGTGAATGGATTGCCTGAGCCTGCGGGTTCGAGACCCTCCTGGGCAACTTGGCGAGACCTCATCTCTATAATAAATCAAAAAAAAATTAGCCGGGAGTGGTAGCGCACGCCTGTAGTTCCAGCTACTTGGAAGGCTGAGGCGGAAGGATCGCCAGAACCCAGCAGGTCGAGGCTGCGGTGGCCGGGGCAACGGAGTGAGACTCCAACTCAAAAAAAAAAAAAAAAAGAAATCTTCCTACCAAGCTACAGATTCAATGCTGAGAGCACACAGTGAGGTGGCACAGATATACCACGCTTGAGTGTGCAGCTCTCAGTTGTCCACAATGGGCTCTTTAGGAGATCCCCAAGAAGAGAGGAAAGGCAGGTCTGTTCTAACATGTGCCGCTGAAGTGTTTCCCCATAGGCTGCAACTTCATCAAAGGAAGGGGCAGACCATGCCGGAATCAGTAGCAATCCAGACACCCAATTTCTTTTCTTTTCTTTAATTTTATTTATTTATTTATTTAATTATAAAGATGTGGATAGACACCCAATTTCAATAAGCAAATCCCTTCTGTGTGCCAAGGCCCATGCTGAGCATCAGGAACATAGAATTGAACCTGGTCGCTGCCCTTGACTAAATGGGAAGACCGTCCAAGACACAGACGGTACAGTACAGGGTGAAAGGCTTAAGAGTACCAAAGGTTAGTCAGATATATTGCTAACCCCAGCAGGAGATGGTGCGTTGTTAAAACACAAAAAGGAAATGAGCCAAAAGAAATACATACCTAGAACAAATAACAGAGAACAGATCAGTGTTGATGAACCCTTGGTCCTGGCTGAAAATGCACTGGCCCCCACCTGCAGGATCCTTTTCTCTGAACAGTCCCTCAAATGCACTCACCTCTCGACAGAGGAAACAGCCTGGCCTGCGCACAGCCATAATCACAGCTCCATTTTTTTCCCAGAGCTTCTTTGCTTTGAAAGTCTTTGGTTCTGAGAGAGAAGAAAAGAAAATTCACTATCTCCTCCCAGCCCAGCCCCATCACTAAGCAGCTTGCGAGCCACACTAAGCTAAGCTGAGGCCTGAGACCAGGCCTAGCAGAGGACCTGGACAGGCATTTCTCATATGGGAAAAGAAAAATAAGAAACATAGGGAATATTTAAGAATCCCACTGTATACTCAAAAGGTCCCTCCTCCATAAAAATCTACTTTCAAACTTGAACACTGTAAACTAGAACATTTCTGGAAGAATCGCAATTTCCTTGATCACTGATGTCATCAGATATTGTAACAATCCTTTAGGGTAGAAACATGACCCAAACTGAAAAAAATCTCATGCAAATTTTAATCTAAATATGTTAACTGCAATATTATTAGCAGAGTAAAGCAGAAATGCCCAACAAGGAGATGCTTTAGGGTGGTACATTATCATAGTTCAAGCCTGGTTCCAAGGTCAGACAAGGTTTGAATCTACTTTTGTGACCCTGGCAAGCTATTTTTTCTCTTTGAATTTCAGTTTTTTCATTTGCAAAATGCAGGTATCTAGTAGCTCTACTTTGGGCTGCAGGGAGTATTAAAAGATTAATATAAAAGTGGTTGCCGCAGTGTCTCGTAATATAGAATTAGTAAGGGCTCAGTAAGTATGAGCTCTTATTATTTTAGGATTTCCCAGAGGGATTTGTGTCCCCATGGAATGTTATGGGGATGGGGAAGAGACAGGGTACAGTCTGTAATCAAGTAAGATAGAGAAACCTGGGATGAACAAAACTTAACAGGTCTCTCTACAGGGTTTCTTAGTGCCTTATTAAGGTGACCTGTCATAAATCTGCACAATCACAGCTCCTGCCTTCCTTTGACAACTTCCTCACTTACTGAACAGATGACAATGGTTGGCTCCCATAGGGGTCTAACTTGGAGATCATCCAGTCAACGAGATTCAACATTCACCTGTCAGACTTTCCTGTCATACCACTGGCATTATGGAAATCCCACCAAGCTCCAGCTCTAACACTGAGAGCATGCAATGAAGGAAGAGATATTGCGCTTGAGTGTGTGGCTCTCAGCTGTCCACGATGGACTCTAGGGGGTCCTCAAGAAGAGGGAGACAAGCAGGCCTGTTCTATAGTGTGAGCTTAAAGCACATCTTCATAAGCTGCAGCTTCATCACAGGGAGGAGCTGACACTTCATTTGAATAAGCAAATCCACTGAGTGCCAGGCCCCATGCTGAGCAGCAGAATATGAAATTGGATAAGATCCCACAAGCCTGGAATTCCTCAGAATACACTCTGGAAGGGTTGGTTTAGTAAACGATAGTAATTATTACTAAATATTATGGAGCAACTTATCATATTAGTTTGAGAGATAACAACTGAGAGTGAAAAAGCTTTTGGTAAGAAAAGCTAAACTGTAAAATAGCACTTACACCAAGATCACAACTATCTAATCATATGTATACATGGAAAGGAATTTGCCAAAATGAAAATGACTATTGTGTTAGGGTAACTGAATTATTGGTAGCTTAAAAAATATTATTCCATTTTTTTCTAATGTTGTTAGAGTGCCTTTTCTTTTTTTTTTTTTGGAGTTGGAGTCTCACTCTGTCGCCCAGAATGAAGTGCAGTAGCT
Organism: Tarsius wallacei; assembly: GCA_963574415.1. Taxonomy (NCBI): domain Eukaryota; kingdom Metazoa; phylum Chordata; class Mammalia; order Primates; family Tarsiidae; genus Tarsius; species Tarsius wallacei. The sequence goes on from CAUYQG010269246.1 coordinate 9,003, forward strand.
AGTGGCTACGCCCGGCCACTGCAGCCTCGACCTGCTGGGCTCTGGCGATCCTTCCGCCTCAGCCTTCCGAATAGCCGGAATTACAGGCATGCGCTACCACGCCCGGCTGATTTTTTATTTATTGTAGAGATGAGGTCTCGCCAAGTTGTCCAGGCAGGTCTCAAACCCGCGGGCTCAGGCAATCCACTCACTAGAGTGCCTTTTCAATTAAAAAGAGATCTTTTAAAAACAAAAAAGCAAGTAATACTGCATCCCAGTACCTTGGAAAAGTACTGAGACCAGCAGGGTCACCACTTACCCTTCTCCAGTGTTTTCAGGTCTATATCCTCCAGATACTCCAGCGCCGCTTTCTGGGGCTTGGACAGAAATACATCTGTGTTGGCCAGGAGCAGTGCCAAGGCAGCAGCCCCCAGGGCTCCTGCACCAATGGACCACATTCCCATGGTGAAGAAACTTGGGTCCTGGAGGAAAGACATTTCTGGAGATTGAGAGGAAGGAAGAAGACGTTACTGCTCCCACAGGATAGGTGGAATCTGATCTCCCATGCAAGGCTGTGGTGGGGCAGCCAACCAGGAAGCCAGGATGGGATGGGGGAGCAGCAGCCTCAGAGATGACACTGGACAAGGATGACTAAACACCTGTGCTGCCAGGGCTTGGGAATGCAACAGACACATGGAGGTTTCTGTCACAGGGAGCTCACCAGGGAGTCAGGAGTGAAGACAGAGAGGATAGCCTTCTCAGGTGCTTCTCTTGCTGATCCTTCTCCCACCCCAGGTTGCAGCCCCCAGCTCTGTGGTGCCCTGCTATGCTGGGTCCCCTGGAAGCAGATTACCTCCTCACCCCACTCCTTATCAATGCCTGATTCTCCTTCCCAGTACAGGTGGCCCAGCTATTGCCTCCCAGGGTAGGGGCAGCTTTCTCTGGTGTGATGAGAAGATATTCAGAACACCAATAACATTGTTTTGTTACCCTATCTCCTTTTCTCTTTAGTTTGAGAATCCTCCAGAAAGAAGGACCGTATCTTCCTTATCAAGCCCCCAGTCAGTGCCTAGCAGGGCCTCACTCATGTTAGGCAGGCAGTCTCAGTAAATTTCTCCCAACTGAGAATAGTTTTATTTTCCCCTCATTAGAAAAACAATGAGGTAAAAACAAAACAAACAAAAAAGGCATTACATAAAACCAGTCAACAAGACAGCAAATATCCTCTGAAGCACCTACTGATGGCCACTGTTAAACACCAGTGTGCAATCCCCCCCTCCGTGAACAGAACTACACAGACGTCTGCCAAACATGGGAGCAGAGACTGAGCCAGCAGGCATTAAATCAGAAAAAGCAGGTGCTATGGTGTCTGCCTCTCAGGAGGCTGGGCAGAAGATGCCTGCATGAGGCAAGGGTCTCTGCAACTGAAATGGAGTCCCAGGCGGGTCCTGTCAGAATTCAGCCTTGTTCCCAGGTTGGGCCTGGGTGCCTAACTGACTCCCTCCAGCTGGGAAGCCTTGTGCCTGTGGGTAGGAGCTCCTGGAGCCAGCCCACCAGGTACCCACCCAGCCAACCTTCTCCTGAAAACCACTTACAATAACTATGCTTCCACTAGGCCATCATGCCATCCTAGCATCTGACATATACTGGTGCCTTCCTCCCTAGGTACCAGTCTGCTTCCATGTGCTTAGATCACTGGAGCTAGGCCTAGGTGTGTGTGTGGGTGGGGGGCACCTAACCTTAGCCTAGCTAACCTCCGACTCAACTTTCCCTTACAGGACTTGGCCAGGAGAGGGTTTCTCAAAGCATCAAGCAAAGGCCTGGAAATCTGAATGTCACTGCCAAGGGAGGGGGCTGTGAAGGGTGCACTTCAGCGAGGTGGGGCGAAAGTGACTGAGTGGTGATGACTTTGGGAAGAAAAAGGTAGATCTGTGTTGAAGCTGCCTGGGAAATTCAGATTTAAGACATAAAAGATAAATTCCAGGCAATGGGTGACCAAAATGAAAACATTTAAGAAAGAGGAATTTGGCATCTATGTACTTGGGAAGAGCAAAAAGAAGGGGAAATCAGTGTGTGTATGTTGGAGGAGGGGTGCTGCTATGGTATCTCTAACTTGAGGGACTCAAGCTAGGAGAGAATTTTTGTTACTACTTAAAATATGGTCTGTGGGCTGTCAGCATTGGCACCTTCTAGAAACTCAGAATCTCAAGCCCCACCTCAGACATAGAATTTTTTTTATTTTTGAGTTAGAGTCTTACTCTGTCACCCAAGCTGGAGTTCAGTGATCCTTCACAGCTACTGCAGCCCTGACCTTCTGGGTTCAGGTGATCCTACTGCTTCAGCCTTCCTAGTAGCTGAAGCTACAGGTGCACACCACTATGCCCAGCTAATTTTTTATTTATTTATTGTAGAGATGAGGTCTTACCAAGTTGCCCAGGCTGGTCTTGAACCCTTGGGTTCAGGCAGTCCTCTCATCTCAGTCTCCCAAAGTGCTAGGATTACAGGCATGAGCCACTGTGCCCGGCTAGAAATAAGGAATCTTAAACTTCATTTCAGTCAGACTGGCAGGTGATTTATAAGCACATTCAAGTTGGAGAAGCATTGTCTTACAGCAAATAATTCAGGACTTTGTGCTTGGTTGGCCATAAGCCACAAAAAGTACAGTCACAAGGGTAGGCTGGCCTCAAAGAGCTGGACCCTTCTCAAGTCCCAGCTTTTGTTCCCTCAGCTTACTGTGGGAAAGCAACAACAGTCACAGATAGACGAGAACACATCTCTACCCTCTGTCTGGAATATCCTACCTGGTCCTGTGCTTCATGACTCAATGGCTTCCTTAATAAAGATTCCCAGATGTTCTGCCCACTTCCAGCTCCCACCCCAAAGAGGTGTTTATTTACCCCCTCCTCAGTCCTGTGCCCAAACCACACCTGTGATCCTTCTGATGTGCTTGACACACTGGCCTGAACCTGTCAGATTTCTTTTAACTGTGTTCCTCAGTTTATATCTGAATATCTTGTGCCTAGCAATGCACACCTGATACACAGTGGGCTCACCACAAATGTGTGCGGAAATGAGTTCAATAGAATTGAAAGATGAAGATGATAGTTTTTGAACACCCAAAGTTCTTGGGCCAAGCAGGAAAGAACCTTCTAAGGCCTGCTTCCAATTATTTTACGTAGCAAAGTTACACATTACTAGATTATAATTCACAGAACAATTAGGAGGAAAACCACAGCTCTCACCTGCTTGTTGTAAACAGGAGACTCCCCAGAGCCTGGAACAATGTCTGTTCCTTTACGCACTTCTAAAACATCCCTGGATTTCTGACGTGTGTCTGACTCAGGAGCACACAGAATGGTCTCTGATCACAGACTTGAGAGGCATTTCTACATCAGTATACAAAGACCACCTTACAGCTATCCTACAAATGGGCTCTCTTTGATTCCTGGGGTACATCAGTGCATTCAGAAAGTCCAGGACCCCTCAGCTCCACATCCTTCAACACACCCCTGCGGCACACAGAGGCAAGTGGGCTCCCCCTCCCCTTCCCCAGTGATGGGCATTTAACCTGCTACTGAGCATGAGCGAATTCAACTCAACTAAACTCAACATTTATTCAAAAAATGGCAATTTGAGAGGACATAAAATGAAATGACACATAATCCTCAAGATGATCAGGCCTGGAACACCAATTAAAAAAGCAAGTGGGAAGGTGAAGCAGCTTGGGCAAGGTACGAACATGAGGCCATGGCAGTGCAAAGATGAGAGCCAGTCTGGGCAGCCACAGAAGTACCCAGAAGCAAGTGGCTCTGGAACTAGTGTAGGACACAGCAGACAGGATGGAAGCACTAGGCTGGGACTGGGCTAAGCCTGGGAAGCAGCAGCCTGACTGGGGTGGATGTCAGTGCCGAAGGCACCTTGAGAACCCAAACTCCTCTGTCTCAAGTTCAAAGGCTAGAGTACAAGATCCGGGCTTCAAAACCCCTAGGAGTACAGTTTTCCACCCCACCCCCAACCTCACCCTGGTCTGTGATCCAGAAGGTGTAAGTAGAGAATTGCCCCTCTGAGGAGGGCCCTCATCCTCAAGCTCCGCAGCACCACACCTAGAGAGCGTTATCAGGACTGGTGGTGGTGAGAGTTAGGCCTCTCTGTGAATGTGTGGCTCCCTGTGAGCCTCTAGCAGCTGGCTCTTCTGCCAAGGAGAAGCAATGAAAATTCACTTCTGGGATCACCTGGAGAGCGCACAGGACCAGTCCTTCAGCCAAGTCTCTATCTATCTATCCCGAGTTACGAAGCAACTCCCATCCTGGCACATCTTGGATCATGTACCACCGCAACCAGCTGCAGTGTGTGCAGACCTGAATCTTGAACCACCCACAAAAAAAGGCAGGCAGAAGGAGCTTTAATATCTAAACAGATACAATGCATTTTCACATGGATTTTTTTTTTTTTTTTCAGTTGGAGTCCCACTCCATCTATCTCCCAGGCTGGAGTGCAGTGGCACACTCACTGCCACCCCAGCGTTGACCTGCTGGGCTCCAGCGATCCTTCCGCCTCAGCCTTTCAAGTAGCCGGAACTATAGGCACACTCTACTATGCCCAGCTAATTTTTTGATTTATTGTAGAGGTGAGGTCTCGCCAAGTTGCCCAGGTTGGTCATGAACCCGCAGGCTCAGGTAATCCACTTGCCTCAGCCTCCCAAAGTGCTGGGATTACAGGTTGAGAAACCAAGCCCAGCCTTCACATGGATATCTAAGACCACTGACAGGGGGGCCAGTAATTCAGCATTTACTTAGTTTCAATTGACATACATGGCCTAATTTCACTCACTCAACAGTCTTGTGATGCAGAGATTATGCTGTTTAGATGCTGACAATACTGAGATTCAGAGAAATTCATTAACTCCCCCAAGGTCACAGAGCCAGCAAGCAGGGGTACTACAACCTGGCCTCATGTCAACAGGAATAGGACTCCAAAGTTTGCAGTCTTTCTACTCTCACACCTTGCCTCTTCACACATTCAGAAGGGGGTTTTTGGAGAACAAGGGGTACGATTCCCTTTGCCTTTAAGTGAATTTCTAAAAATAATTTTCTTTTTTCAGTCATTAAATATATAGTCAAACCACGTTTACTCTAACAGAAATTTACCATACACCAGATGTACCCTCTCTTTCTTCCCCTTTCCATCTCCCTTCTGTTAAGAAAAGGGTCAGTTTCTCTGAAAGAGAATAGCAAGGTTGTTTACAGAAGAGCTAGCCCCCACCTGACACAGTTACAGTATTCAGTTCCCCACTGCTGGGCTTATCTGATCCACCCTCTCCCACAGAAAATGAAGCAGGATAAGGCCACAAACAAACAACAGCTGTGGCAGCTCAAAGTGGCAGCTCTGTCTGGGAAGGGCATGGGGGTTGGGGAGGAGACACAGTGGGGCTCTGGTGGGTCCATCCCTCCCCAGGATGCATTTTCCTCAACTCCATGAGGAGGCTGGATGAAGTGTGCTATGGTTCCTAAAGCCCCCAGTGGCGTCCTATGAATCTAACAAAAACAGGTCTCTTTGGAGTCAGAATTTTCTTGGTTCTCACCATAATCCCCCCAACCCATTTCCATTTCCAGCTTTGAGACCCTGTCTCTTCCCTCCACAAGGTACCTCCCCTCCTCACTTGGTCCCTTATCCCCTAGTCCTGGGCAGTTCGAACCTAGGAACAGGGCACTCACCATCCACCGCGTTCACACCCCTGCTCCTGCTGACAAAGAGGCCGATCCAGGGGTGAGCAGGCAGGCATATGCAGAAGGCAGGGAAGGGCTGGAGGCGGGGCTCTCGAGTCCCGCCTATGCTCCTGAGCTCAGTCACTCCATAGGCAGGATTAGGCCACCCAGACACTCTGGGGTTCCTTCAGCTGCCAAGATTCAATCTCAGAAAACATCAAAATGGAAAGCTGCCAAGGCTCCCGAGCCCTTCAAAAAGTTGAGCAAAGTTTTGAGTCATTTGCAGTCATGCAGCTTATAACATTTCCCAAGTACCAACGGACTCCCTCTCTGTATCCGGTGCAGACTAATGAAGTGAAGCCCATATGTCGCAGCCCTGTATTGTACCAGCAGAGATCAAAGGAAGATGTCCCTTTCTCTGTGGCTGCTTGTGCAGCCTGCCCCCACGCCATTCCTCACTCCAGGCCCAGAAAGTCAGCTGGCACCACTGAGGCCCCTCACCTGCTGTCTTCTACTTTTTATCTCCCTTCGCTTTCCCTTCTTTTTCTGCCCCTTAAGTAGCATTTCTCAACCCACACTCTTTCAGCACTTCACCCACCATCTTGGTATTGACTCCGAATCCCTACTGCTGCTCTTGACCCAAAGTTCCCACTTGGGGCTGTGGGGGTTTGTAAGTATCTCTGTTCCACCATGTACAAAACTAAAGTCCATTTCTCTGCCAGAGTTCCCTATCTCAGCGAATGACACAAGTATCTGCTCAAGTCAAAACCCAGGAGTCACATTTTACTTCTCTTTTACCCCCACTGCCCACACTTACTCAGTCTGGAAGTTCTGTCCATCTTATAAAATGTGTCTGCCACTCATCCTCTTCACAGACTCCCTGCTGCTGTCCAAGCCCAGGACCCTGTAATTTTGAACTTTCAATAACCAGGTTCAGTTCAGTTTAAGAACTGAACCTGGCTTGGCTCTAGTCTGGTCCCCTACAGTTTATTCTCCACGCTGTTGCCTGAGTGAGCGAACGCACCCCGACCTGATCACATCCTTCCTTTGCTTTCAGACTCTCGCTACCAATAAACTCAGCCTGGCCGACAGGGCCCTCCACAGATTGGCTTCAGCCCACCCTTCTGGCCTCATTCCTACCACTGCAATACCCTTGCCAGACCACTGCCTGTGTAAGGCCCTGCGCTGCTGTTCACACTGTTTCCTTTAACCAGGAAGCCCTCCCCACCCACACCAACCAGGTAAATGCCTACTTACTCATAAGGTCAAATAACACTTTCTCTCTAAAGCCGTTCCTGAAGCCCCAACAACTGACTGCCCCTCACTTCTGATTACACAGCATCCATGCGTGTTTACTCACATATAACTGCACACTGCACAAATGAACTTCATGTATTTTAGTTATTCATGTCTGTCTCCACAATATGGTAGCCCAATCTGAGAACAGGGGCTGTTGTTTTATTCATTCTTGCATCCCCAGTGCTCAACACATATCCTGGTCATTTGAATTCTACTCTTCAAACTCCAGAGTAAGGCAGAGTTGGAACTAACTTATACCTACCCAATTCCAATTTCCACTCAGTACGAAAGGTAATTTTGGACAGGGTTGGCTTGATGTTAAAGAAAACACTCAAGCTTGGTGCTTAGGTGACCTTAGGTTGGGTCCTAACCCACTGCCCCCTAGTAGGGCAATCTTGCATAGCTACAAAGACACTCTGGGCCTGGGTCTCATCATCTATACAGACAGAGGAAGAAACTAGAAATTCTATGAGGTTGTCTCAGCTCTGACATCCAAAGTTTCTAAAGTACCGTGTGATTGCAACTACAGGGATCTGATGTCCAGAAAGCCATGGGGGCACCTGCCACCACTGCTGTCCTGCAGAGTGTGCACATTCTCACTGCCTCCTTCCCTGGGCCTAACTCCTGACTGTTCCAGGAGCTGCCTCCTGGGAGGAACTGATCAAGTCTTAATAAATCAAAGTATCAGCACTGGGTGGGTTAATTCATGTCTGAAACAAGTAGAGACAGCATCATATTCTAAACATCAAGGGTATACCTGCCCAGCCCAGCCCCACCCAGGGAATCCTCCCTCCTCAAAATGAGCTGGCCTGAGGCAGAGGCAGGGGAGAAGGAAGAAAGGGTGCTGAGGGAGACAAAAATAATAATAATAATAATAATAATAAGAGTGCACAAGGGCCTGCTAGCCTCAGGCCCTCAGTAAACAAGGCTGAAGAGGCTTCATCTTCCCTAGCTGCTCTCTTCCTTTCCCTCTCCTTTCATCAAAGCTCTAGTATAGCCCCTCCTTTATTGAATAAATAAGAAAACTAAGACTCTGAAAAGAGGCTGGTTAGTTCAAGGTTACTTGAGCAGGGCAGATTGTCAGTGGCTATACTAGGATGCAGATCTGGGTCTTCCAACTCCCAGTACATAACTATTTATCCTGTATTGGACACTGTGGGCCCCAGGCAGCCGGTCACAGGCCAGTAGCCTCTGAAGCTTAATCAGTGTGGGTGTCGGGGACTGGAAGGGGACTCTGAAAGTCCGGAAGCCTGTTCCTGGCCTCAAGCAAGCTGAGACCAAGACTGCTCCGTTATAAAGAGGGCCTGGAAGATCTGACGCCTGGAGAGACACCAGCCTCTCCTAAACCCAATCATTAGCAAGCAGCTTATAAACCAAAGCCAAATGTCTTAAGGGTCACATTGCCCATTCTCAGCTAAGAAGCCATTTTGCACCTCTCCTCCCCATAGTAACAAGGCCCTGTTGATTCTTGTCTAGCAGACTGATGACACAGGCACCCACAGACCCATAAGCAATAGGAGACGCCCTCCCACCCACCCTTGCAATGAGCTCTCACGCACTCGCCTCAGTCTTCAGTTCTCGGCTCTGCTCCTTGGAGTGACTGCCTGGATCTAGCCCAACCCCTACTCTCAGATGCCAGATACAGACAGTTTTGAACAGATGCTGAAAGCAGACTGAGAGGACATAATCAGCTACTAGGCAACTTTGATATGCTGCCAAGGGTGAAGAATGGGGGGGCTGGGAGGGTCCTTTCCTCTGATAAGTGATGCTGAAGCTGCAGGGCTCCCCCAAAAGAGCTAGCCATTCTACCTTCAACTGCACAGCCTCTGGTCTGGGCTCAGAACATCTGAACCATCCAGTTGTAGAGGTATGGATAAGAAGGCAAGGGCAGTATCACAAAAAACACTGGGCTAAAAGATAAAAATCAGCTAGGCGTGGCTCATGCCTGTAATCCCAGCAGTTTAGGAGGCAGAGGCGAGAGGACTGCCTGAGCTCAGGAGTTCAAGACCAGCCTAGTCACCTTGGCAAGACCTCGTCTCTACAATAAATCAAAAAATTAGTCGGGTGTGGTGGCATGCGCCTGTAGTCCTAGTTACTTGGGAGGCTGAGATGGAAGGATTGCCTGAGTCCAGCAGGTAGAGGCTACAGTGGCTGTGAGCGTGCCACTGCACTCCAGCCTAGGCAACAGAGAGACTCTGACTCAAAAAAAAAAAAAAGATAATAATCCTGGGTTCTCACTCTTAGACTTTGAGAGGCAAGCTCATCCCTCTGAACCTCAGTGTCTTCTTAAAAACAAGGGTATTGTCATGGAAGCGTATGTGAGGCAATGTGAAATGCAGCAATGCATAGGGAACAGTAAGGCAGCATTCTTTCTCTTCTTTGCAAGGCCGATTCATTCACCTCCTACGAGGGCAGCACATCTGAAGGACAGACCAAAACACCAAACAACTTCTGCACCTGTGTTACTACAGGCTTACCTCTGGATGAAAGTTCTAGGTCTGGTGGGAACCCTGGCTTGTCCACACAGTCCACAACACACACTCATGCTGCCCCTACAGCAGTCAACACTGCCTTCTGCACTAGTGCCAGAGAAGGCAAAGGGCATTGCTCAGCTGTAATCTCCCTGTGGCAGAAGCCACTGAGCTCAGAGGTGAGGCTGGCTCCCTCTACAGCGCCTCTGGATGGTTCTTGCCATCCAAGTCTCAGCAGAGGGAGATTTGGAGCCTCTGCACAACTTTGTACAAAAAGGTAAGAACCCAACTGGCAGAAGAGCTGCCTTATTTCTGAGACACTAACAGAGTCAGGGAATTGAACCCTAGAGTTCCAGTCCTAACTAAACTTTCTGGGCACCATTTAAATTACACAAACTGATGAAACAATAATCAGAAACGCCTTCTGTATCCTTTCAGGAGCAATGCATAATGTCTCAATTAAATGGCATGCCCTTATAAAGGAGGGGGATATGAGAAAAGCTAGCCTAAGAATAACTAAAATTTAACTCTATTTCTTACAAACTGTATGAACCTGGACAAGGCACTATTTTGCATCAGAAATACCAGAATGATTCTGGAGTTACCTTCTACATAGTTCCAAGAATTCAAAGGATTAAATGTACAGGTGCCTTGTAAACTGCCTTACAAAGAATGCCATAGATATAATGTGTAATTCTTCCTCATTTCTAGATTAGTTAATGATCACCTCCAAACGTTATCTGCACACAAAGTGGAGAGTTTTCTGATGAAAGAGTATCTTCTAAGGAGACCAGGGCTTGCAGTATGCATCCCAATTATCAGCCCCTAAGGCTGGGCCAAGGCAGGAGCATCCAAGACTATACAAGTTGGCTACCTGACAGTGCTTTTCAAAACAAATCCTAAGTAATTATTTTCTTTTTAAAAATCATGTGTCAGGCTTAAAGGAAAAATACATTACAAGAAAAACAATCAGCAAAAACTAAGTTGAGTTCTAGGTAATTGGGCTGTGGAAACAGCATGGTTTGGTAAGGAAAAGAGACACGAATCAGCTGGACCTGAACTTGAATCTGGCTTCTGGACTCCGGGGTGTGCTCTGCACAACCCCTACCCCATAGCCCTTGTCTGGTTGGACCATGCCTCTAACCATCTCCACTTCCTTCTCACCTCCTGCCCCAGCAACAACCCTGGGGATACATTGTTCCATTGGTGCCTTGTTCTGATCTTTTCATTCCCAGACCTCTGCACAGTGTTTTGAAATTTACACTTGGGCTCTTCCCAATTTTAAGTCAGGAGTGTATAACCTTTGGGGAAGAGGGGAACAGGTGCCTCTGAGACTGAAGAAAGCTAGAAACCGTGTCCTCATAAAATACACGACTCCTATGCAAGCACACAAACGAGTATGGCCAGGCCCTGCACCTCGAGCTGGTTCGCTGGCTCGCCAGCTCCGGGCAGACCCCAGGCCCACCTCGGCGGGGCGGACGCGCCACGGCTGAGCCCTTTTCTCAGTCCTCTGTCCCAACAATCCGTGTAGGTCGGTGACACCAGCCTCACTCAAGCCTGGGGGCGGGGAAGGAGGGGGCTCTTCGCCCGTCACATCAGTGCCCAATCTCGACCTCGAGTCTTCCGACACGAGAGCTGGGTTTTTCCACCCGCCGCGGCGCGCGGGGTCGGGCGGCGGGGCGCCGTAGGGTCGGTAGGGGGCGTTGTCCTCCGAGAGGGTCTTCGGAGCTTCCAGCCGGCGCCGGACGGGCCCGAACTGCAAACCTCGTAGACCCGGCATCTCCTCCACCCGCGCACAGCCGACCCGGCCCTGCCTCAGTTTCCTCACCTGCGCCGCGGCGGGCCCCGCTTCCGCGGACGTTACGTGCCTAGCAGAGCCCCCGCGCGGAGCACCCGCCGACAGCGCCTCCCTTCTGCCTGCCTGCTCTGGCGCCCGACGCCGGGGCACCGAGGGACCGACCCCACCCGGCCTGAGGGTCCCAGGGGCAGGCCTCGCGCCTGCGCAGCTCCGCGCCAGCGCTGCCGCCGCTCCGCCGCGCCACTCCCACGTGACCCGCCCGGCCCCGCCCCCTGCGCGAGGCGCTCCGGCCCCGCCTCCTTCCCGCTGGTTCGCGTCGCAGCCTGTAGCGTGGGTGTCACTGGACCTCCGAGTCTACGGGCGCGTCCTAGAGCGGTCCCTGTTCGCTCAGCGTTGGTTCGGTTCACTCCTCCGCGAGTCGGTGAACATAGGCCCTTAATGCATTCTTTAGGGCGCTGCTTGGGGCAAAAGGAGGCGCTGGATCTCACTAAGAGCTAGAAGCACCTGTCCTGTAGCCGAGGCCGGTCACCTGCCAGTCCTCAGTGTGGTTTTGAAGAGTCTTTTTGATGGCTTTTTTTTTTTTTTTCTTTTTGCATAGGGAAGAGGAGTCTTCAGAATAGACGCGTTTCGATGGGCGTTCCTTCATCTCTATATACAAATTCAGAACTACCAGCCTTCATCTTCACCCCATGTTCTCCTTACCCGAAAATGCTGGCTATCGAGCAGAGAATGGCTAGCCGCAGCCTAGAGCCTGCTCCTGGGATGCTGCCTGCTCCTCTCAGACTCTGAGCAGCATTGGAGCTAGTTTGTCACACATTGACTTATTAATTTCCTCCTCATATAGTAAGTGTCCACACTTTTAAAAAAGTAGGTGGATGGGAGAACATATTTTCAGAGACATCAAGAGCTGCCTCATGAGACAACACTCAAAAGATCGATGGAGCAACAGGAAGACCAGTCACAGGGCAGTGTGCCATGAAGTAGCAAAGCAGGCTGACTTGCCCCGTGGTCAGAGGTGGCCGTTTACCTGTAATGCCTTCCCCTGCTTTGCCTGGAAGCTGCCTGGAGGTGTACAAAGTCCAAAGTCTTCCCTGATTCACCTTCCTGACTACCCATATTCCATGTAAACTTAAGGCAACACTTGGACCCATAGAATCTATTTAAGGGGTGTCTCCTTAAGCAGACTGTGACTTTGCTTCATTTCTGGGACCCCAGAGCCTGGCCCAGGGGCTGCACAGAGATGTACGTAGGAAATGTTGTGAAAGAGAGGGTGGATGGGATATTTTCTTTTTATCTTTTTTTTTTTTTTGAGTTGGAGTCTCACTCTGTTGCCCAGGCTGGAGCGCAGTGGCACGCTGACGGCCACCACAGCCTCAACCTGCTAGGCTCGGCGATCCTTCCACCTCAGCCTTCCAGGTAGCCGGAATTACAGGCGCGTGCTACCACGCCCAGCTAGTTTTTGATTTATTGTAGAGATGAGGTCTCGCCAAGTTGCCCAGACGGGTCTTGAACCCGCGGACTCAGGCAATCTACTCACCTCGGCCTCCCATAGTGCTGGGATTACAGGCTGAGCCACCAAGCCCGGCCTTTATGATTTATTATAAAGATGAAGTCTCACCAAGTTTCTCAGGCTGGTCTCAAACCCCTGGACTCAGGCATTCTTCTCGCCTCAGCCTCCCAAAGTGCTGGGAGGAGCAAAGATCGGTGGAGCAACAGGAAGACCAGTCACAGGGCAGTGTGCCATGAAGTAGCAAAGCAGACTGACTTGCCCGGTGGTCAGAGGTGGCCGTTTGCCTGTAATGCCTTCCCCTGCTTTGCCTGGAAGCTGCCTGGAGGTGTACAAAGTCCAAAGTCTTCCCTGATTCACCTTCCTGACTACCCATATTCCATGTC
>CAUYQG010269256.1:0-11479 GCA_963574415.1 Tarsius wallacei
CTCACCAAGTTGCCCAGGCTGGTTTCAAACCCTGGGCTCAGGAAATCCTCTCACCTCTGCCTCCCAAAGTGCTGGGATCATGCCACTGTACTCCAGCCTGGATGATAGAATGAGACTCCAACTCAAAAAACACAAAAACAAGCCAGGAGCTGTGGTTCACGTCTATAATCCCAGCACTTTGGGAGGCAGAGGTGAGAGGATTTCCTGAGCCCAGGGTTTGAAACCAGCCTGGGCAACTTGGTGAGAACTTGTGTCTACAATTAAAAAAAAAAAAAAGTGAGCCGGGCTTGGTGGCTCAGCCTGTAATCCCAGCACTTTGGTAGGCTGAGGTGAGTGGATTGCCTGAGCCCGCGGGTTCGAGACCCGCCTGGGCAGGCGAGACCTCATCTCGACAATAAATCAAAAAATTAGCCGGGCGTGGTAGCGCGCGCCTGTAGTTCCAGCTACTTGGAAGGCTGAGGCGGAAGGATCGCCGGAGCCCAGCAGGTCGAGGCTGCGGTGGCCAGGAGCATGCCACTGCCCTCCAGCCTGGACGACAGATTGAGACTCCAACTCAAAAAAAAAAAAGAAATGTCTGACAGAGGGAAAAGCTGAGGAGAGCAACATCCCAGTTTACGCGTGCCTGTGAGGCAGTAGGAGGCCTTCGTCAATCAAGGTGGGCAGCCAGCAGGAGGCAGATTATGGGAGACGCAGCGTCAGGCAACGGGCGGAGGCTGGACTTGGAGAAGGATGCATAGGAACCCCCAGGCTCTCGTGAGCACTTTGTCAGCTCACTCTCAAGGCAGAATCAAAACGTTACTCTGCAGAGCAGTGGTTCTCAAGCTCTTTATGCTTGGATTTCCTTCATTCTCTTAAAATTACTGAGCCTGTCTAAGAATTTGGCCGTTTTTAGTGTTAGAGATATAAACGAAGCCGACTAGCATGTTCATTTTCCATTCGTTTAAAAAGAAAAATGAGCTCATTTGATAATGATATTAATTTGGTTTTATGAAAATTAACGGTATTTTTTAAGATAAAAAACAAGAGTGAGAAAACTGGCACTGTTTCACCTTTTTGTGAATTTCTAATGACTGACTTAATAGAAGACTTACTGACTTACCTCTTCTGTCTGCATGCACTCTACTGTGATACCACATGTTGTGTGATCTCTTTTTTTTTTAAAGCACAGCTCTTTAGTATTATTGTGAAGATGATTTTGAACTCTTGGACTTATTAAAAGGATTTTGGGTTCCCCTTAAGGGTTCTTGGATCACACATTTGGATAAGCATTGTTATTTTCAGAGGTGAAAAATTGATAAGTGAGATTGCTCAAAGACTCAGTCTTCATTTCCCGGAGTGTGTTCCACCATCCTTAAGGAACTCCGCCTTCCTCTTTTCCTAGAACGAACCCCAGGTAAACAAGAAATACTGAAGACAGGGAGCGTATAGGAGCCCACACGCAGTGACACACGTAGGAGTCTGCATTTCAAAATGTGAACACACAGCACCTGCCGAAAAAGTGGCCAGTCGTGACTCCAAGTCAGCGGCTGTGACCAGCAGGCAGAGAGGCCCTCAGGGTGTCTGACCATGCAGCCACGATCCCCTTTAGAGGATCAGGGGATGGTGGCAATTGCCCACTGAACATGGAATATTGTGTGTTGGCAACACCTGAGGACAGAGAGTCCCCACACCTAGAGGACAGCCTCAGCCCCGTCCTCCTGGCGCTGCCTGCTTGGGTCCTCTACCTGCCAGGAAGGCGGTGGAGCAGGCAGGTGAAGACAGTGCTATGATACCAACACAGACAGAGGGCCTCATCAGCCGGCATCTGCAGAGAACCACATAAAAAACAGAAACACCAAACCCAGGCAGGATTTAAACATTCTTTCAACAACAGCCTATTGATCAACAGTCATGTGCCAAGTTCCATAGTGTATAATTTATGTAACCACTCTCCATAATGAACATTTAGGTAGTTTTTTATTTCATTGATTGCCATAGTCCTTGCTACAGTGAACTTCTTTGTTAAAATAAATACAGCTGACATTAAAATATATTTCCAAAATGTCAGGCAGTGTTCCAAATATCTTAAACACTTTTAAAAATTAATGCATTTATTTTTATAAATTGAGAAATATAAATAGCATATATTTATGGTGTATAACATGATGTTTCGATATATGTATACATTGAGAGGTGGCTAGATATAATTAATCATCATATTAATTACTTCACATAGTTATCACTTTTGTGGCGAGAGCATTAAAATATACTCTCTTAGCATTTTCAAGTATGCAACATATTGTTAGCTACAGTCACCCTGTTGTACCATAGAGCTCCTGAATTGATCTCTTCTGTGAAACTGAAGTTTTATTTGCTTAGATCAACATCTCCTGAATATCCAGCCCTTTGTAACCACCATTCTGCTCCCTATTTTGATGAATTTGACATGTTTAGATTCCAAATCTAAGTGAGATCATATGGTATTTGTCTTTCTGTGGCTGTCTTTTTTCACTTAGTAATGTCCTCTAAGTTCCTTAAAATAGAAAGCAAATCAGATATTATTACAAATGGCAGGATTTTCTTCTTTTTAAGACTGAATATTATTTCACTGTGTATATATTCCACGTTTTCTTTATCCACTCATTCACTGATGAACACTTATGTTGGCTCCATGTCTTAGCTAGTCTAAATAATGCTGAAGAAAACATAGGGGTGTAGATGTCTCTTTGATGCTGATTATTGGATCATATGGTAATTCTATTTTAAGTTCTTTGGAGAATCAATGAAATAAAAGGACCCTCCCAGGGTCCTTTGCCCCTTTTAAAATCCAGTTATGTATTCAAGTTTCATAGCTTTATGAAGGTTGATGTTAAAACCATTTGTACATTTTTGTGCAAACATATCTGAAAAGATCCTGCTATAGGTGAAAATTCTGAATGTTAAAAGCTATGCAAATTTTAAATTTTTATAAGTTTGACAAATTTTCTTTAGAATATGTATGGTAATTTGCTTTTGTACAAAGCATGTCATGTCATTTATAAAGATTTGCACTTCTGTCAATAATAGATGATAGCTCCATTTTTCCTGCCAATACTGTATTAATATCAATATTCTTTTTAATGCTTGTCCATCTGGTGGGATAAAAAACATCTCACTCTGGTTTAAATTTTATTTTTCTAATTATTGATAAAATGATGTTATCTTTTCAAATGCTTATAGGCCATTTGTGGTTTTTATATATGTAAATTATCTGTTCATAGCCACCATCAATATTTCTATTTTTTCATTGATATATAGGCACTCTCTATACAGCTACACTATGCATATTAATTCTTTGTTAATTCCATGCATTGTCAATAGTTCCTCCCAGGTTGTCACGAAACTATTTATATGATCCCTTTTTCAGTACTAAAAACTTTAATATTTATGAAGCCAAATAGTGCAACCTTTTTCTTTAATAGTGTCTATCTGGGGTCTGTTAGATGTTTTGAGACTGAGTTTTGAGATGGTGGTCAATGGTTATCTATTTTAAATGTATCTTTTCCCTCTGCAAAAGCCTCATTATTATTTTATAGCTGGAAAAATGCACATTCTAAGCATTTGCATACCCAGATTAGGTAGACTAAGATTGCCGGTCTCCCTACAGCTCAGGTATATCCTAACTTGGTGAGAGCTGGCGGTCTGCCGTCCGTTGGACTGCTGGCTTCGTGGATCCCTCCTCAGCACTTAGGATTTATTGCTGAATACCCAGAGAGACTGATGTCATCATCATGGTGTCATAAATTAGGAAATAATCTCTTAGGTGTGTTTTTGGCTACACAGCTACCCTTTCTGCTGGGAGAGAGGCTGGGGCTTACCCTCTGGCGTAGACACTGATTATTCTCTTTAGGAAGGTACAATTGGGCCCATACTCTCCTCCCTTTCAGAAGTGACGGTGAGCACGTTATTCAAACATCCCTCTAGGCTAGACCTTGGCAAAGGCATTGGATGTAAGTTCCACAGGCCCCAGGCTTGGTCCAGTTCCGAGCACAGGAGAAGCAGACCCGTGAAGTACTTTCGGGGCTCAATTCCTCACGAACCGAGTGGAGGCTTTGGAGTTATGGTCAGTATTTTTCCCTTTCAAAACGAACACATTTTTACTACGCGCTGCCCTTTGCCCCCACTGCAGTGATAGTTCACCTCTTCACCTCCTGGGCTTTGGGAGACTTTTCTGCATTTCCAATCAGGGGTCAGATAGCGCTCCATTCAGAGGAGCTCAGTGCCCCTCATAATGCAGGAGACCCCATGGTGCAGCCCGTCCATACATGAATCACCGAAGAGAAGGGGTGAAGCAACACACACCTCATTCCTCCGAAGGAGCCTCCGTTCTCAGAGTGCCCGAAGCAGCAGCTAGATCCAGAGAGACAATGAGATTTGGGATAAATGGAAGTAATTTACTTCCAAGGGACTCCTATCAATTATAGTGGGGCTAGAGAAAACTTTGCCCAAGCTATTTCTTTTAGCCCGAGGCTTGGGAATTTTATCATCTTGTTTACCTAGTGAATGAGGCTGTCATGGAACCAGAGTGCAATATATAACCAGCAGGGGCTCTAAGTACAAGGTAATGATGGATGTGGACGTGGAGAGAAAGGTTGAAAGGTGTTCACCACGCCATTGTGTTTAGTGCCTGGCTCACTTTTGTTCACCATCTACCTTTATTTTGAAATAATTTCAGATTTACAGAGGAGTTTTAATGATCATACCAAGAGTTTCTGCCTTCCTTCACCCACCGTCCCTCGGATTATCATCTTGCATAGCCACAGCACATGTATCAACACTAATAAATTGACATCCGCATAACACCATAAGCTAAACTCCAGACATTATTCAGATTTTTGCACTAACATGTATTGCTCTGGTCTGTGACATGATCCAATCCAGAATACCATGTTGTGCTTCCTTACAGTGTCTCCCTAGTCTCCTCTGTGACTGTTTCTCCTTCTTTTTTATTTTTTAAGCACCTTGCTAGGTTTAAAGAGAAGTAGTCAGATACATCCGTAGAATGTGGCTCGAGGTGGGTTTGTCTGATGCTTTCTCGGATGAGACTGTGCACTTTTCTCATCTCATCACACGGGGGTACACAAGGTCAACATGATTTCTGCTTAGTCAAGGTGGTTTTTGCCAGGATTTTCTACTGTAAAGTCCTCGTTTCTGTGTTCTCAACCAGGAATCTTGGTTCCCAAGAGCATAATCAGTGGAGACACACTTGGTGGTCGCAGATGGGATTGGGGGCGCTTCTTGACTTCTAGCAGGTTGGGGCTGGGAGGCTGCTGACACCATACACTGCACAGGGCAGTCAGCCCCAGACAGAGAGTGGTGATGAGGGCAGATACGCTACAGTCAGCAACACCCTGCGGTCAGCCTACGCTCAACGGGAAGTGAATTGAGCTTCATCTTCTAGAAGAAAAAGTATCAAAGGATTTCCGAACATATGTTAAAGCCAGCACAGTCATTAAATGTTTTGCAGAAAATACTTTGAGGCTATGCAAATTTCTGTTTCTCCTAAAAGTTCCACCCACTAATTTTAGCACGCACCGATTGCCTGGAGCAATTATTATTGTGCTGTTCTGATGGTGATTTTTCTGTTTCCCTCATTGCTTCTACTGTTATGATTTCTGCCTTGCATTTTAATGAGTTTCTCAGGTAGCCATAATTTGAGTGTACAAAAGAGGAGTTCTTTCCCGAGTCACTAGCAGAACTGGCCTAAAATATTTTACCCTGTATATTCGTGTGTACTGTCATTCATTTATTCATTCATCTGTTTATTCAACCAATATTTGTCAAACGTTTACTCTGCACTGTGCATTGCCTCTAGGCCCTGGAGATACAGCAAAGAATGAAATACACATAATCCTTGCCTTGCGGAGACTTCCCTTGGAACAAGTCAGGAGTTCGGGGAGAAAAAATAATGGGGACTGATGGTAAAATGCTCGTCAAAGAAAAAGTGCAATCTGAACAACTCACCTCCGATTTTACGTCTGGTCTAAGTTAAAGATGATTATCTTATTTTTCAGCTGGAAGAGAAAAAACATTATCAAGAAGCGTAGCACCCGGTAGCTAGAGAGGTGGGAGAGAACGGGGTTGATAGTAGAAGGCTTCCACCAAGGCATGGGAGGATGGCTAAATGGGATGTTTGTGAGCCTGGGACTGCCCAGGACGCTGGGTGAGTGTCAGTTCTGCCACAAGCTGTCGTCACCGGGGTTGTCACAGGCTGGCCAGTGCATGTTCACACAGACTCTGCCGGAGTCAGGGGACTGTGGTCGTACAATGTGAAGGAGCTACATTAACTAGGATACGGCTGCATATTTGCACGAAATCAGAATAGAGCATTCACTGTATCCACGGGAAACATCATTCGACCCGGAGGGTCTGAGTAACGGGGTTCAGAGGAGGGACCGTTTACAGAAATGAGTATATGGTTGAAGAAGTAGTAAGTAATGTTGATTCCACCAAACAGCGCAACAAGGAGAAGCCATTACCACCTTCAGGCTGAAGGGAGTAGAGGAAGAAAAGGTGCTTTCAGACCCAGTGAGGATGGAATACTCAGCGAGGACAGGCTGCCTAGAGCTACTGTCAGGAAGTACAGAGCGACTGACCAAGATGCAGCACTCAGTCAGGAGTGAGTATGGTGGATTCTTGGAGCGGATTCTCTGCCTCATGCCCTCCATTCTCCTGCTGGTGCTGTCCATGGCTGAATCCACTTGGAACCAGCTGGCAAGAATGCCAGGAAATATAGTCTCTGCGTGTCGGCCTCTGGAGAGCCCGAGCAGGCAGAGGGGGGAGGAAAGTGCATCTGGGGGTGAGAAGAGGCAAAGAGCAGAACCAGCATAATCACAGCCAAGAGGCACTGGCTCCAGGGGCCTTAACGAGGACCCACGGGTGTGTGGTTTTGGCTCAGAGGCCGGAGGGTCCTCCAGCAACACGACAACTGAACCGGGACTGAGCGGTCAGGGAGGCCGCAGACTCCTCCTCGGAGTCACCTCGTTGCACAGCACCTCTCCAGGCTGGTGCAGAAAGAACCGCTGTTTCAGGTCCGAGGCGGACCATGTGGCTTCTGAACCACATTTGTCTCCCGGAGAATAGGGATCTGAGGGCACATCTCCTGATGACTGGCTCCTCTAAGGGACCTCCTCAGTCCAGTCTTCAGGGTGCAGTTGTGCGTTATTCACTTAGAAAATCATGTGCACATCTCAAGCGATCAGATCTTGGGGGTACCTGGTATTATTTTCACTAATCTCTGCTTAAAAATGCCTCTCTGTGTGCCACGGGAGTCTTTAGAAGGGAAAAAACAGACAGCCATATTCTCATTTCCTCAAACAGGAAACACGGAAGCTTAGTACATTTGAAGGAGGAATTCAAACATCATCAAGATTAAGGTCGCTTATTTTATTCTTCTGTGAATACTGCGGATGGTCTTGGCTTGATGTGTGTTCCCGAGAAGCTAACGAATGTCAGCTGGCTCTCTGCTGGCTTGCCTCCTGCTCCAGGTGGGGACCGGCTCCTGTGGGTCCACGTCAGCTAGGGTGTGCAGAAAAGAGTCTGTGTGTTTACATTTCTTTTTCTGTCGTGTTCTCTCTCTGTCTCCTGTCTTTGCTCATCGTATGGATTAACTTTGCATGCCAACCTGCCTGGGTCATGGGATGCCCAGATAGCTGGTATAACATTATTTCCAGATGCGTCTGTGAGGATGTGTCTGGGAGAGGTGAACACTGGGATTGGCAGAGTGAGCGAAGAAGGTCACCCCCCCCCAGTGTGGTGGGCATCATTCAATCTACTGAAGACCGGAATAGAGGAAAATGGAGGAGGAAGCGTGAATTCAGTCTTTTCCTGAGCTGGGACATTCGTCTGCCCTAAGGCATCTAAACTCCTGGTTCTCCAGTTTTTGGATTCAGACCAACACTTGGTCCCCTGATTGTCAGTCCTTCTGACTTGGACTAATTTATACCACCAGCTTTTCTCTTTCTCCAGCTTGCAGATCATGTGATCTCTCAGCTTCCATAACCACACGAGCAAATTCCTACAATAAAGTTAAATGTGTGTGGGTGTGTGTATATATATATACACACACACACACATGCACATATGTCTCTATATGTGTATGTATATACATATTTTTAATTTATATATAATATATTCTGTTTCTCTAGAGGCCCCTGACTAATACACTCATGTGGTATACATAAGTCTCAGCTACAACGGCCCCTTGAGAGACGATACAGATGACCAGTCACTAGGTTTTATTTGTTCAGAGGTTGCTGCAGCATTAGAACATAAGAGACTGTGTCCCTGGCCTTATGCCAGCTAGACCCGGAAGCTATGGATTAACCAGCCCCTGCTAGGTAGATTTTGTGAAGCATCCTTCAAATAAACTGTTTTTTGTCAACATTTTAACAAAATTGTATGGAAAAGGCAAAGGTTCTATATTACAGCATGCCAGTCCCTTTGTATAATTTTTATTTTTTTCATATAGCCTTTTCTAGATATGATAAACATAGTAAAATACGCACTTTTCAAGTGCACATCCTTTTACATGTTCTTCTCAGTGACCAGATCCCAAATAAAGATGTGAAACATCGCTTCTCCCATGTGACTCCCTGGCCAAAGCCTACTCCCTCACTCCCACCTCCAGCATAACAGTTTATCCCTCTTCCAACATCTGTCCTCACGGATGCACTGATATGAAAGCTTACAGTCCATCCAGACTCTGTATAAAAGGAATCGGTGTGCGTGCACCGTTGTGTGGGCTTATTTGCTCGATATAATGTTCTGAGAATCATCCACACTGTCGCGTGTGGCAATCATTTTGCTTTGTTTTCATCATCATTTGTCACACCATCGTGTGTGGATACATGACATCGTCGATCCACTCTCTC
This sequence comes from Tarsius wallacei, assembly GCA_963574415.1. Classification (NCBI taxonomy): domain Eukaryota; kingdom Metazoa; phylum Chordata; class Mammalia; order Primates; family Tarsiidae; genus Tarsius; species Tarsius wallacei. The sequence goes on from CAUYQG010269256.1 coordinate 8,892, forward strand.
CTTGTTGCACAATTGGTTATTTTCAGTTTTTACTATTATGGGTTAAACAGTCATTAACACTCTCATTTATGACTTTTGGTGAACAGTACACATTCATTTCTGTTGGGCACCATTACAGCTTGAACTGTGTCCCCACAAAAATTCCTATGTTGAGGTACTAAACCCCAATATCTCAGAATATGACCTTATTTGGAATTAGGGTCGTTACAGACGTAGGGCCATTGCTCATGAGTTTAGATGAGGTCGTATCGGAGTAGGGTACTCCCTAATCCTATTGATTAGATATCTTAGTCAAAAGGGGGAGTTTGGACACAGGCAACACAAGTGAAAACGTCACGCCAAGACTGTAGTTGTGCTACCACAAGCCAAAGACCTCTCAGAAGCTGGGATGTGATCTGGGCAGATGCTTTCCTAGTTCCTTCAGGAGGAAGATGTCCTGGCCAACACCTTGATCTCACACTTGAGGCCTCCAGGACCACAAGACAATACCTTCTCGTTAAGCTGCTCCGTCCGTGGTCCTTTGTCATGACAGTCCCAGGAGACTGACACAGGTAAAAGCCTAGACAGACAATTACTGGAACTAGGTAAGAATTGCTTAATCTTGTTTAGAAATTACAAGTTTCCCAAAGTCATTGTACATTTTACAATCACAAAACCAGTGTGTGAGAGCTACATTTGTTCCATTCTCGGTCACATTTGATTGTCCCTTTTGCTTGGCCATTTGCATTTTCCTGATAATTAACGAATGTAATCACCTAGTCATATGTTGATTGTCCATATGGACATTTTCCTCTGTGAAGTGTCTGATCAAATTTTTAATTCAGTTGTATGTTTTCATTGATTTAAGCAGTTTTTATATATTCTGTTTTATTGGCTATATTTAAATGTTTTATCAGTTGTATTTATTGCAAATATTTTCCCTGTCTAGATCTCTGTCTTCTTACTTCCTTAATGATGTTTTTGATAAGCACAATTTTATTTTTAGATGAATAATAATAGTTATTATTATAATGTCTTTTTAAAATTTATTTTATTTTAAAGATGTGGGTGCAATTCAGGATTAAGTATACAAGTCATCGTTGTGCAAAGTAAAGTTTGGGCCTACCTTTAGACCCCACTTGGCCTGGTTTGAGATCAGGTGCCTTTATTAATGTCATGTGTCCCCCTCCCCCGGCAATTGCCAGCTACTGCCAATCCCTTTCTTATAGCATGATGGTAAATGTTCAGGGTCCACTTATGAGTGAGGACATATGGTATCCAGCTCTTTTTTTCTGTAATAAATCACTGGGTATTATACACTCTACATCCATCCAAGTTGCTGCAAAGTCCATCATATGGCTGCAATAATATTCCACTGTGTATATGTACCACATTTTTTTAACAAGTCCAGTTCTGATGGGTAGCATGGGTGGTTCCATGTTTTTGCTGTTGTAAATAGTGATAAGCAAAAGTTTAAATTTTGCTGAAGTCAATTTCATTTATTTTTATTTTTTCGTTCTTACTTCCTGCATCTTAAAAAAAAAACACCACCTTTTTCCTACCCCAAGACCATGAAGACATTTTCTTGTTTCTTCCTCCAGAACTTTATAGCTTTAGTTCCTGCTATAGCTTTATAATCTACTTCAAACTAATTTCTAAGGATGGCCAAAGGGCCAAAACACATCCTTTTTTTTACGTGGGCATCTAGAGACGCAGGTAGCTGACCCTTGACCGGCTTGGGTAGTCCTAGGCTTGGACAACTGTAGAGATGCTTCCAAGGAAAGAGGACGTGCATTAGAAATGGTGGGTTTGGGGTGAATAGGAAGACCCACTAACATTTAGTCAAACGGTGGCTGCAGAAATTAAGCCTCTTCTTAAATCAGGGCAGACATCTGCGTCACATCAGGAGCCATGTGAAACAGGAGCAGACACGTGTGGCACACATTTCCGTGCCCCCTCTGGCCCACTCGTAGTCCCTCCACGCCCCTCATCAGGGCGCACACGCTGTGGCAGCACACCCACCCTGCCCCATTCATCCTCCCTTTGGGCAAGAGCCTTGCCAGGTTGCACTTGAGATGATGGAAGTGTGGGAAATCTGGTGTTCCCCCGTGGGGGTGGGAGGATGCAGCCAGATGGGGGTGTTGCCAGTGTGGCTGCACGTGTGTGTGGAGACCAGTGGGAGCGTTGTGTGGGAACAGGTGTGTGCCTTGTGTGCGTGCACCTGTGTGTGGTACCTGTGTGCTGCATGTGGATAGGGCCACGTTGTTAAGCATACGCCCCGCAATTCCAGAACTCTCCAGGAGATACGGACAATGTGCCCCCTGTGCTTTCTTAAAATTGGCTTTTTGTTGTGCATTTGGTCTCCTTGTCGTTTGTTCAGTGTTTTGCTTACTCTCCTTCATTTTATCCTTCGACTCTTTTGGGGGCGGGGGGAGGGGTTGAAGCACTGCATTTAAAAAAAAAATTTAAGCCGGGCTCGGTGGCTCAGCCTGTCATCCCGCGCCTTGGGAGGCTGAGGTGAGTGGATTGCCTGAGCCCGCGGGTTCGAGACCCGCCTGGGCAAGCGAGACCTCATCTCTACAATAAATCAAAAAATCAGCCGGGCGTGG